>WJFA01004327.1:0-10942 GCA_009870155.1 Pseudobourletiella spinata | reverse complement strand
GACTTTGGCCCCATTAAGCATGATTTTTGGTAATGAGAACTCACTCCAAATCCAAAACTGGAAAATGCTTATGGGATTTAAGATGAAATTTGTCAGTTTGCACTCCTCTTTGTAACCATTGACGCAAAACTTTGTGACCCTCCAGAAGGGTCAAATTGGAGTTGCTACCTGCTGCTTTGTCAGAGGTAATGTTTATGGACACGCTCTGCACGCTAGAAGGAGTCAGCGGTCAGCGCTGTACGCCAATAACATGTGAAGAATGACCCTAACATGTAAATTTGTTGTTCAGACATGTTTTTTCAAACTAACCATGCAATAATTGTTTCAGACACAAGCATTAGTGAAGTATATAATGGCTTCTTTTCTGTAAGACCAACAAGATTTCACTTGGAGAAAATACTACTATCCAGAGTCGACGAACTGACGGAAGGCAATCGTATAGCGAACTGCTTTGCCAACGCTTGTTGGCAAAGCCGAAAAGAAAATTTTGAGAATTTTCGATAAAATATGATGTTTTGGGTACTAAATCTGGGACTTTTTGGAACCCAAGGGGGGGGGGCTGTAGCCCCCCTCAGCCCCCCCTGTATCCGCTCCTGTAAACTGTTACCCTCAGTATGTAAAACTAGTTGAACAACGATTCCTTAAAAAAGATATTACTCAATTAGTTCGGTGAGCCGAACTCTAGAGCTCGCAAAATAATACGGGATTATTATGGGACCCGAGGGTTTGAGAGACCCGGGCCCGGGAGCCCGCTTAATATCACTGGGACCCGAGCCCCAGAGCCCGCAAAATATCACTGGGCCCGATGCCCCCGGGCAAATTATAACTTGCCAAAATGTTGCTATTATCTGCGAGGAGAAGACCGAGAAGTCCCCAGTCGCCATTAATTGAAAGTCTCAGTTCAATTTTCAATTGGAACAAATTCATTGCTAATTCTCAAAAACTCATACTTGAATCGTATTTTCCAAGAAATTGTAGTTGTTAATTTTTAATTGAGACGGAATCAATCTGTGAAAGGAATTAGTAATTGTCAAATTGATAACCGAAGTAATTGTCCCATCCTCCCATCCCTCAGCTACGAGCACAACAGCCAGCAAAAGTTGAAGAGGACTCAGATCCAGCCCTTTCCAGCTATTTCTTCAACTAACGAATTCTCATATTTCTTTATTCTTAACCAACATGACGCATTTTCATCTGGACGCGTAGAAAATAAGGGGAATTTGAGCCAAAATTAGAAATAAGTCAAAGTCCTCCTACTCCATTTAATTTCCTTCAGAAAAATACCCCAGTCAGCCACATCAATGATAAATACAACTTGTTTGAATGATTATTCCTATTCCGTGTTCGTAGCCTATGTTTTACTTTCTATTTTTCCCGCTAAGACATGTTTTTGACTATCAGCTCCATCGAGATACCCGTCTTCCGTGCTATCACCTCACCGGAACTTGATCGTTCGGTTCTACCATTCACTCTCAGTCAGTCAGATGAAGCTTTTCCCGAGGTTGGCTACCTCATGAGGCCGCGATGTGGTTCTGCGTATCTTCCAGTGATCTGAGTATCTGAGGCCGCTTGCACACGCTCATAGATGCCTCATACAGCCGGTCACCGGTGTGCGGCAGCTATTTACGGGACTAACTAACCACGGCAAAGAGTGCTCCAGTTCAGGGTCTCGTTGTCTCAGCAATAGATCCGAAATTTGGTTGAATACTCTCCCGCCGCCCCGGTCGTCTTCTGGGTGAATGTCACACATTAATACGGATAGCAAAACATTAGTCAGTGTCCTCCTGTACACAATAATGTAGTTTAGTTTCGTCATTGGCAATCCACTGCTCGGGCAGCGAGTACAACCGATGAGGAGGCAGGATTATGGTTGAGAATTTAGACGCGCTTGGAAAATATCCCGGACGAATTTCCCCGGCGTTCTCTGGACCTCGGGAAGCGATTCCGGACGGCAGAGCTATGAAAAAGCATTGAGGAGAAATTGACATTGGGGAGGAAGATTGTCGTGCCTCCGAACTCTCCACACCATCTGTGTTTACCGCGGCCAGCCTTAAGAAAACTCTGTTGCACTTGCGGCTATGTATTGGGTGAGGAAAGCCTTCTGCCGTGAGTGAAAAATCCTTCACTTGCTCAAAGCGGGCGTATAAAGCATGCTACTGCGAGGGTTTGAGCCCTTGGTTACCCATGCAGTCACAGAGTTGAGAACTTTACTCTCGCAGCAGCCCAGAGCAGCAGGGACGTACAGTATAGAACATCATATAAATTTGGACTGTCTCTCTGTGTATATGTGTGGCTGGCTGTGCCTGAATGTGTCAAGAGGAAAATTGAAGTGACTGCGTCGAGAATTGTGTGTGAACTGGTTGTTATTGGATTCCCTTGGCTGGGACTTATTAATTCAGATGATTGCCTCGCAGATGATCCTTTGAAGTGACAATATTAGGAATGGAATGGAGTGGAGAAGAATCCAGTCCACTGTTTCATTCCTGTGTGTCCCTATACTCCCTGGCTATTATGAGTTGATCCTGTGTTCCTCCTGTTGTGAACAAGTGAAAAAGTGTGTGTTTGTGTGTGTGTGTGTGTAGATGTGGAGATCCAGAGTAGATAGCCTAGTAGCTATACATGGTGAAGGGAGAAGCGAACTACTACTACATATCTTGAGCAGTATCCGTTGTTGGTAGTGAGTACACTAATTTTGTTTGAAATAAATAATTACTAGAGAGAAATTTCCCATGCATGAGGGCAGGGGGACGAGGCGGCTGCAGCTGCCATGACGACACTATATAATGCCACATTTGTGCCCAGTGCAGTGATGAGTAGTTAACGGAAAACTGTCGTCGGGCATTTGTTTTATCTCTCTGTGGGAAAAAGGTAAAATCCAAGTGACAAGTTGTTGGCCCTTGACTCAGCAGGTTAATGTCAAATAGTATGTGAACATAAGGGAGGTTTCGGGAGTGCAGAGACATGTTGCTCGGCTCTCAGTGTTGTTCCTCTTTCAGGAACTATATTATATTCTGTCTGTTTGTCTTCCTTCGGAAGGGAATATGAGTTCCAATATTGATTTGTAATAATAATAAGATCGTTCCGAGTTGTCCACATCGATTGTTTTCCGATTGTGGTGGTAGTTAAAGTGAAAGTGGAGAGGAGATCCACCGAGTTCGTTTTTGTTTCACTGGTGAGGAGCTCGCGGAAATCATGTCGGTGGTCATATAGTTTTTTAGTTTGGGAATCAAGTGGAATTTATACAATTCACTCGTACGATGAACTGAGAGGTTGATGAAACTGTAGTGGTCTCCTTTTTGTCATCGAGTTGTTTGTGCTGGTGAATGCGGTGAATTTGTCTTCGTGGGCATCTGAATTTGTGGACCCGGCTGGGACAGAGTATGATCAACATGCACGTACAATATTGTATTTATTTTCTGTAGAGCGGCTTTTCATCACCGGGCTTGCCATTTGTTTCTTGGGCGGCGATTAGGAGGAAGCCGACGGAGGTGATCAGATGATGGAAAAACTTGACATCGAAGAAGAGGAGGCTCGTGATCCTATACCTGGAGAATATGGACATCCCATTCCCCGAGAGCTTTTATTTCGGGAACTGGGCTTCTCACAGCCGTACTCAAGGCATCGCATCGGAAGACGGGTTGTTTCCACGACGCTAGCCACAAAAGCCGTTCACACGCTATGTACGAAGGATACTGTGAACAGGAGGGTAAGGGGATGAATCCGATCAAGAATATACTTTGGCATAAAAATGTTCATTGAAGGATTGACATGGGAAATCTGATTGGTATTTGTTTTTTTCTTTTTTAGAAATTCAAGCTCCCAGCTGGAGCACGTACAACCTTTCATATGGCCTTCAGTGCTGATGGCACTAAACTCGCATCGTGTCATGGGGATCACAACGTGTACGTCTGTGACGTCAGAAACGGGGAAGTGTTGCAGACTTTGAGTGGTCATCCTCGAACTCCGTGGTGTGTTGTTTTCCACCCCACTCAAAATGATGTCTTGGCTTCGGGCTGTTTGGCTGGTCATGTCCGTGTTTGGGATCTTAAGGTGATTTGATGGGAACTCCGCCTCACTGGAATCTGTTACCATCATTCATGAGTTGGACTTTTTTTTTCATTTTGTAACCTTGGTTTTCCTTGTCCAGGGAGGAAGCGAGGTGTTGGTGACGGATTCGGGAACTGTGATTGCCTCTCTTGCCTTTCATCCCACAGTAAGGATGTTGGCTATTGCAACGTTTAATGAAATTATATTTTGGGACTGGGGGCTTCCTCACCCACTTGCTCGCTGTTCAACAGAAAACACGAAGGAAAAAGTGAGGTAAGGGTGCGGTCGGATTTTTGTTTTTGTAGTCAAGTCTATTGAGATGGGAATAATCAGTGCACGTATCTCTTCGAGCCCCGCTCGGAAATTTATGTGGTTTTCTGGAATTAATCCTGAAAAATAATTGGTGTATTTATCAGTTACAATGAGAGGAAACTCTCCTTGTAAATTTTGAACTGAGATTCGTGTCTGTTTTAGGCTTGTACGGTTTGACAGACTAGGCAAATGTCTAATTACTGGGATAACAAATTTCCCGAGTCCTCCAATAAGAGAAGGATTGCAGACCATGAATCCAGGTGCAAACCATCGCCCGAATATACTGTCGAGAGGTCACACACGGCTAGCCTCCTACAGTTTTTTCGTTCACGAACGGGCAGAAATGGGTGAAAATCGAGAGGTAATTCACGTCAAATTCGTATTTTATGACTTTTCAAGTTTAATTGCTCACTGCTATCTTTATTTTTTTATATGTTTAGGGTCCGGTGGAAGTGACTGAAAATCAGGAAGGGAGGAACGGGGAAGCACATTCGCATGGAGACATGGCCGATTTCGCTGAATCATTCGCTGCTGCTGCCGAGGCTGAAGCTGCTTCCATGGTAATATTCGAATAAATATTTCACTTCCACTTCTCCACCTTTGTCCTCGAATTCTGTACAGTTTGGTAAATTCCTATACAGGTACTGAATCGGCGTCAGGATCGGTTTCAGGAGAGTTACCGTCAGCTTGTAAATCATTATCAGGATCTGGTCAGTCACTATCAACAGTTCCTACGCAGTCGTATTCCTAGGTTATTGGAGACTTCCAGAATCGTTCGAGAGCAGCCCGCCATACCAGTACAAAATCCTGTGTCGCCTGAAACGGTGTCTGAAGCACCGCTGCTACCTTCGAGCCAAAACCCGCCCCATGTAAGCTCGTTGTCACGATTGGGTGGTATTATCCCATAGTCTCAATTTTCACGTAATATTTTAAAATTGATCCTCTTTATAATTCAAGTTGTTTATTATTTCTTCAGAATGTGGAGCACCCCAGTAGTAGCAGCAATGAGCAACCTTCAACTTCACGTTTAATGCAACTAGAGGCTAGACTCCTTGAAATTATCAATACTCCGGAAAGTTCTGAAAGTGCCAGCCAAGGCTCGTCGTCGGCGTCGTCATCATCATCCTCATCGTCGAGTTCTTCCGCACCCACCCCAGGGTCAAGTGGTACCAGTATTCCTAACCGTCTCAGAAATGATACGGATCTAAGAAACATTGAGGTGTTGGCGCAAAATATTCTGGAGATGCAAAATTTGTGCAGGTATTCACATATATTTGTTTACATTTGTGAACATTGCACCCCTACGCTTTGTTTTGACCCATAAACAATGATTATGCCCTAAAATCCACATCCAAATGTTCTTTTTTTTCTTCAGCCAAGCCCGACGGGATGCTCCGGTAACTCACATTGAAACGCAGCACATTATCGAGCTGCAAAACATACGAAGCCACTTGGAATTGCTGCAGGAGCAGACGCGAGAACTTCAGTCCTCAATTCGTGCCACTTTGACGAGCCTCGCACGCGGCAGTTTGGATGCGTTGCGGACGCACGTCACGAATGCATCCAATTCCAGCACATTTGCCAACTTCCCTCGCGGAACCCTTGACTCTCTTCGATCTCAGGCTGGAAGTAGCGGAGGATCGTCGTTCCCAGGAGGATATTTGTCTACCCCGTCCACCTCTCAGGGCCCTCCCGCCGCACAACCCCAAGGGCTAGCCCGCTCATCCTCCTCCTCTACCCAGGCCTCCTCTGGAAATCCCTCGAATGCTATTCTCAGAATAACAATTGGTCCCCGCCTTACTGCCAGTGCCGAGTTGATACCTCCCGTGGCTTCGGGCTCCTCCGCCTCCTCCTCCTCCTCCTCCTCCGGTACTACCTCATCATCCAGTGGACCCACAAGGACTCAAGTGCCGCCGGCAATCACAATGCAGTATGAAATCCCAGGTGGATTGCGCGGATCCCTGGGTGGTGAAGATCCCGTCGAGCCCCTCGCCGGCACCTCAAGAGGCACAGTAGGTCGGGGCTCCGCCGCAGACATGAACAACTCTTATTTGAGCCAGCGGAGGATCCTGCGGGAATTTCAATTCGTCGCCGGTCGGAATCACAATGAAATGGAGCAGCATGCCCGGAATTGTCCCTTTGGAGGGAGGGATCAACCGCAGAGGCCACCGCCCCGAATGCGCTGCATTGCCGAGTTGGGGGAAACCCCGACGCTCACCGTCTGGCCCACCAACGAGACGGGTTTGGAGCTGGAGACGCGCAATTTCCGAGCCGTTCAAGAGATCCCACGGAGGAGCGGTGAGTCCCAACGAGGGGCTCTGCTCATGCCCATCCCCGAACCCCGTATCGCCACCGAACCCTCAGTGGCCAATCCCGCCGCCGCAGCAGCGACTCTCGCCAACAACAACAACAACAATCTCCCGGCATCCTCCGCCGCCGGAGGAGGAAATTACTTTAATCAGTGGTTCGTCGGGGGGCCCCTGTGGATTTCAAATGATGTCGGGGTTCACGTATTCCTCACGATCCGCCGCGGGACTGACAGTGCGATGCGTCGGGGCCGAGCCATAACGTCCGGCGGGGAGGAATCCGACAATCCTGAGGGCGAGAATTGGCAGCGACTATTCCCCTGCGGCTTCGCATTTATTCATCCGTGGGCCCGACAGGGTCATCGACCGGATCGACGTCCGTGTCGGCGGGACCCTCGGCGGAACAGCGGCAGTGGTCTCTACGGGCCCGCGCGGGCCCGCGTCGAACTCCCCTGCCTCAATTATGGGCGGGCAGCTCATCTGTGCGATGAGGTGCCGCCGCGGAGTTCTAATGCAAGTTCCTCGTCCTCCTCCGCCTCCTCCTCATCATCATCCACCGCATCCACGTCAACCGCGGCCCTCCCCGCACCGTGCTCATCGGCAGGGTCGACCCCGGCGACGGCCGCCAGGAACAATGCGGGACGCCCGCTTCCGCAGAGGTTGAACGGCAACTTTGGCTTGGTTTACTTCATGCGGGCGGGCGGGGAAATCATTCCGGTCTACTCCTTCCGGGCGGAGCCGACGGACCCCAGCGAGCCGACTGCTCTGCGGGACGGACCCCTCACCAACGTCTACGTCTTTCCCATCGGCCTCTTCCTCCGCGGGAGTTGCTGGCAGAATGGGACGCAAACCGTCGGGATCTACTGGCCGCCCGTGTCCCGGGATGAGGAGCAGGCACTGAGCGACTTGCGGCGGAGCGAGTCCCTGGTCTCCGTGTCGCGGGCGAGCACGCGGGAGGCGCCGACCTCCACCGTCCTCCAGAGACCCACCAGCTACAACCAGCCCCGCTACCGGATCGTGTACGACACGGAGCAGACGGAGATTTTCTTCCCCCAGGGTGGCTCCATCCTCCTCATCCAACCCGGACTTCTCCTCCTGGATGCTGTGACGACGTTCGCGGACTTTGAGCGCCCGCGCCCCGACCGGGACGTCCTATACCTGGACTACCTTTCCCCATTCCTCGAGGCCCTGGAGTCCCTCTTTGGCTTCCGCCAGCGGAATGCAGTTCTCTCCTCCAACAACAACAACAACAATAATAATAATAATAATAATAATAATAATAATCATCATAATAACAATAACAATAATAATATTAATAATAATAATGGAACTGCCGGAGGCTCCAATCCCAGCGGCCCCGCCGCTCGCCCTTCCCCACATCCCGCCTGGGTCCGCCCGGCCAACCTACCCTACCAGTGGTACCATCACCCCTTCGTTCAACCCCCCAGGATTTACTATGATGGCCCCGCGGCGGACCGGGCGGATATCAATGGGATGATGACGAGACGATATCCCAACAGTGACACCTCCTTCGTCCCCATGATCCCTGCGGAGGCTCGGGTGACGCTGGAGAGGATTGATAGGCCGACGATTGAGCGTGCCAGGAGAGGAGGAGGAGGCGGGATTCGGGATGGCGAACCAAGTCGTGCTGCTGCCGGACCCCCACCGGCACCGCCACCACCACCAACCCCGTCGTCAACTGGGCCAACTCCAGCCTCTGCGGAGCCTCTAGCGAATCAGGCGAACAGAGCGGAGCGATGGCCGATCGGGATCCGTTCCGAGTACGCCCCCGAGCCCGCGTCCAGCAGTGCGGACGGACTGAGTGCGACGCGGCGGGTCATCCGTCTCGCCGTGGACACGGCCACGGCCGACATCCTCCGGCGGGATCAGCAGAATGCCCGCGGGCTGACGCGGGCCATTGAGAGCCGGATAGAGCGGGTGCTGAACGAGCGGGGGAATCGTGGGATCCCCGAGGCCACGTCTCATTCCATGGTCTACCTGCCGGTGAACGCCGTGAGTTGGTACAACAATCCGGACTACCTGCAGGAGCGGCAGCTCCGGCTGGAGGACATGCAGCTGCGGATCTCAATGCTTGCCCCCTGGGCTCATCAAAATCGCCAGCCCTCAGAGTCGGTGACGTCGGCAACACAAACGTCGGCGAGCTACCTTCAAAATCCTTCATCCTCATCATCATCCTCTGCCGAAGCGGAAGCAACAACAAGAGGTCCTGTGACCCTCCCTACACCGCCACCACCACCACCGTCGTCGTCGTCATCGTCAGGAGCTGAGCCCACACCAGGCACTTCCACAGGTGGGCCGACGAGTGTGGAGCCGTCCTTGAGAGCCAATAGAAGACGACCCTTCCCGGCCACACACACAACATCCAGCTCCTCCTCATCCGCACCATCTGCCCCCTACTTGGAAGATGAGAGTTTCCCAAGTCCTTCCCGAATCCCCAGGCTGACGTCCCCGCTGCCGGGGTACTTCAACGAGGAGCAGCAGCAGCAGCACCCCGCGGATCCGCGCCAGGATAGGAGTTCCAGACCTTGGATCCGACTCCCCCCGGACAGTGGGGTGAACAGGCCTGGCCCTGGCCATCCTATGAGGCCCTACAGTACCGTACCCTTGAGGGGAAATGTTGAAGTTGGAGGCGATGTTGCCGGTGATGGTGGTGGTGGTGGTGGCTCTGAGTTCTCATCCGCCCGACCTGGGAATCCCTTGCTTCAAAGTATGGAGGCAGAGGTGAGCGGGGATAGCAATTCCCCACCACCACCGCCGCCGCCGACGACGACGACGACGACGATCCCGGTCCGACCTCCGCCGGCCTACTTGGCGGCCGAGCCCAGGGAGGAAGCCCTGAGGGGCTCCCTCACCCTCACGGAGGAGGAGAGGGTGAGTGATTTGAACGAGTTTTGGCGGAACTCGGGCCGCTACGAGCACACCATCACTCAGGAGGAGCGGGATGGGGGCGGGGCGCGGGGTAGGAATGTCAATGCGAGCGAGTTGGAGACGACCTTCACAAGGTTCATCAATTCCCTGGATTATCCGCCGGGGGCGGCCGCGGCGGAGCCGCTATTCCTCCGCCTGAGGGACGTGCTGACGCCGGTGGAAGTGTCGCGGATCGTGGGGCCCCGCCGCTCCGTCATCCCGCGCGTGGACCTGGACTCGCCGGACGTCGTGGACGATGTGGAAGTGGAGCGGGAGGCTCATTTGGTCGTCGGCTCCGCCGTCCCCTTTGACTCCACCGGAGCTCATCATCATCATCACAACCCCGTGGACTGGCCGCCGCCCATGGTGGACCACTTGAGCGTGGGTCATCCTCGGGGCGGAGTGGGCCGGGGGGAGGGTCCGTTCAGTCGGGAAGGTCTGGGTGGAGCAGATGGGAACCGATTGGGCTATCCCATCCTTCAGCGCGTGGGGGAGGATACGGCCCGGGCGGCCATTGCGGCCATTGGGCTCATGCGTCGGGAAGCCGTCATCCCGTCCAGCTCGGGAGGGGATGTGAGTCCAGGGACTGAGGAGGGTTTTGGGTTTGATGGCGAAGCCGGGGTTCCGCCGCCGCCGCCGCCGGTGGCCGGGGCACACATGGGCGGAGGTCCCGCAACCTTCCCTCCGGTCGCCATGGAAGATAGTCAGCGTCGTCCCTCCGCAGAGGGCGGAGCAGTGGAGGTGGGAGTCGAGCGGGAATTGTCGTCGAGGGAGCGGCGGCGAGCCCGACTGGCCCCCCGGATGTCGTCCAGCGGTAGTTCCATTTTGAGGACGATTGATGAGGCCACCGCACGGAATGCTTTAAGCTCCAGCTTTGATCTTCCAGCCGCAGCAGCAGCTGCTGCTGCTACTACTGCTTCTACTGCTACTACTAATAATGCAACCGGTGGAGCAGCATCAGACGGTTCCCCGAGTCATGAAGCGATCTCTGAATCTCTGAATCCCTCAATTGCTAGGAGTAGCTCGGCGGATGAGCCAGGGACTGCTGCTGCGGGAGGAGGAAACCCAGGGGCTCAGCGGCAAGGCCAGTCAGCTAATAGATCTCGCCAGCATACGTGCCCGTGAGTGACGATGGATTTTTGACTCCATTTTTTTTTCGGTGAAGCTGAAGGGGACTTTGATAATATTTGCTTTTTTATCATGTTTTATTAAAATTATGTATTTGATTTTATTAATATTATTAATTTTATTATATTAACATTATACATTTGATTTTCTTAATACTATTAATTTGATTTTATTAATATTATTAATTTTATTTTATTAAAATTGTTTATTTTATTTTATTA
>WJFA01004326.1:0-10942 GCA_009870155.1 Pseudobourletiella spinata | reverse complement strand
GAGGTCTATGGTTACCACAGCACATGCACACACAAACACAACGACACAGCACACGCATCCACAGCCTGCAGAGAGAAGTTTACACGTTCTAATCGCAGGTCTGTTAAATTTGGCGTCTGTCAGGTTTATATGAGTTCCCGAAGGTCCTGAAGTAGAACAGTTCTGGTTCTCGACTCCGCATGTCTCGGGCTACTACACTGTTACATTCCGTTCTACGGATGGACCGTAGGGAGCGAAATTTAATTACATGTTTTACACTGTCTCCCGGTACCCTTCGATAGCTCAGTTGGTAGAGCGGTGGACTGTAGCATATGATATAAAGATATCCATAGGTCGCTGGTTCAAATCCGGCTGAAGGAAAAACTTTTGTCGATACTTTTTTCGACTGGTCCTGAGTTTCACAGTGAAGGCCATGGCCCATCGTGGTGTCAGAAATGGCTGGACATGAAATATGTTAGTGAAAAGCAGTCGACAGAAGGCTAGAAAGCAAATGTCTTGATGAATGACGGGACCCCAGGGAGTCGGTCAATGACTCCACCCTCCCAGTTAATGCACGTAATTTTGGGGTGATGTATAGTTAGTGGATCGGAAATGGCTACAATTTTTGATTTTACCAATTACAGACAATCCCATATTATGTACAGATAGATGCGAGTGGGGAGTAAGGAAGTTATGAGTCAACGGAAAATATCGTAATCGTATGACGCCACTAGTAATGTTTGTTACAACTAGACAAATCTTGTATGAGGGCACTATGAGCAGAAGCCGTCCCTTTTGGTGACGATACACAATTTAATATTAGTACAGACATACTTTTCAAGCAAGAAAATCTCCACTAAATGCACTGTAGTCTTCAAGGATTTGTCAGGATGTATAATAAAAAGAACCTGACGTAAGCTCTACCATCTGCATTGTCACGAAGTCAGACTGCTATAACTCAAGGCTATAATTCTGAGATATTTTCTCATGAGGAAAGACCCCCTTCGAAAGTCTTTACGAAAAAATAATATGATAATTGCCTATTTGACCACTATATAATAATCGTCAAGATTCAAAAAGGTTGCCCCTCACTCTTTTTGCCTTTCACTAAGCCCATTCGTTCGAATCGAATGTTGAGTTTCTGAGACACATCTGGAAGAATAAACTATCGTTTCCCGTCAATTGATGTACCCTTATTGAAATCTTTGAATTGCCCCGTACTCAAATAGTTATTTAGGTGCATTATCTTATGGCAGAATTAATAACTTTATTTTGTTTGCCTAGTGCTAGTGTGGGTGCTAGAACTTGTCAGCGTTTGCCGGCTACCACACGACAGTACGAGTGGGCTTCCGTTCTTCGCTCCACCTGGTCTTACAAAGAATAGCAGCCCATTACCTGCCAAAAATCCTCTACTTGTCCTCTAACTATCGATTTTGTGAATCATCACTCAACTGACTCAGCATGTTTTGATTCTCACTACACTACTATCTGCTGTGCCGCTGAGACCATAGGCACACCAATTTTGACGAAAGGACTAAGGCGCCATAAAGCTTAGTCTTCATTTATATATCCTCTAGAATACTGTAGAAGGCTTGCTCCTCGAGGACTCAGCATATATCGCCTCGGCAGGTTTGTTGGGAAACATTTGTAACTTTACTGATCATCCACAAGCAACGTCTGCATTTGATCTGATTATTGTATTTATACAATGGTCACCAAAGTAGCTGTCGTAACTGGGTCTAATAAAGGAATAGGGCTAGCTATTGTTCGACAACTTTGTGAAAAATTTGATGGAATTGTGTACCTCACTTCTCGAGATCAGATTCGTGGTAGTGAAGCCGTCGCCAGCCTTGAAGGAGTAAGACCAGTCTATGAAATTGTTTGAGTTGGAAAATGAAGGCATCCTTGTGGTGCCTCATTTTCATTTTACACTGCAGCGTATATAGTTCCTTGCCTTTCAATTCCCAGCTGGGATTCTTCCCCAAGTATCATCAACTGGATATAGACAACACGAGGAGCATTAAAGTATTCCGCCAGTACCTGGAAGAAGCTCACGGGGGTATAGACATTTTGATCAACAATGCTGCAATAGCTTACAAGGTTAATCAGTGAACATAAAATGTGGTAGTACTAATCACCGCATAAATAGTATTAAATGTTCTAAACATTTTCGTCGTAGAATGATGCCACGGAGTCATTTGGCGAGCAAGCCAGCAATACTGTGAGAATAAATTTTTTTGCCACTTTAAATGTTTGTAGGGAGCTATTTCCATTGCTCCGAAAAAATGCTCGCGTGGTCCACATTGGAAGTTTTGCGGGTAACTCAGTTTAATTTTGCGTAAGTTCACTCGTGAATGGAAAAATTTTAAATGTTACTATTAAATGTCCCAGGACATCTTACAAAAATAGCAGGGAAGGAGCCAGATGCAACAGTCTTGCGCCAAAGATTCAGTGCCAGTGATGCCACAGAGGAACAAATTATCGAGCTCGCAAATGAGTTCATTGAGTAGGTTACTGTGTAAAATATTCAGTAGTTTTTGTTCTAACTATACACGAGATCTCTGTTTTTATGAACAGAGTAGCCCAAACTGGAAAACACCATGACGCAGGCTGGCCAAACTCAACTTACGTTGTGTCAAAAGTGGCTATAACGGCTATGACCCCCATCCAGCAACGACAGATGGATTGGGAAAGGCCGGGTGATGATATTGTGATAAACTGCGTTAATCCCGGTTATGTTGATACTGACATGTCATCCCATAAAGGAGGACTTACCGTTGATGAGGGAGCAGCAGCACCAGTTTGGTTGGCTCTTCTTCCCCCGGATGTGAAGTCTCCGCGGGGCAAGTTTGTTTGGACAAATAAAACAGTTGTGGACTGGATTGATGGGCCAGTTCCAGCGATTATGGGACTGTAATAAAAAATGCTAAATGTAATGCAAGGTATATACGAGGCTGATACTTGAAAGCCATTTTCACATAAATTTGTACATGCTTTGTTTGCATATTACATTCATCATTCATAAAATCATAAATCCATGGGTCCTATAGGGTCGCATGGTCGCATACATCCAGGTTTTAGAGGATTTGGCCAATAGCGACTGTGTACACCTGCTTTCAATTTTGCAACCTGAAAATCTCTCTCTGTATCAATTCCTGAAATGCTAAGGTGTGCTGTATGCCATTTAATAGCCCTTTCATCCCCATCGTGTTATGGCCTCCTGCCTCCTGAATCATATCATATGCGTCCCACGGCATAGCCATGGAAATGTTGGCCGAATATTACGTTGCACAAATAATGTCGAATGCAAAGTAATAGATTGATGGAAGTACACACATGCCCATCTCAATGCCCTTTCTCGAATGCAAGGTGTACTATCATTTCATATACCGTAATCTACCCATACCTCAAGGTTTTGTGGATCATCTGAAAACTAACCGGCGGTTTTCATTTTTTTTCCAGCTAAGTATTTCCACACACATGATTTTTTAAACTTCAAGGAGTTACAACTCATGTCATAACTTGCTTAAAGTTGTGAAGTCTAAAAGTACGCAGTGAGTGGCTTGAAAGGTGTGTCTCGTAGAGAGTCTCGTTCATTCAAATATCGGTTAGTACATGCTTCCGGTGATATAAGATGGTAATTGTCGGACCTTAAGGTACGATGTTGAATGTTAATTTGATAAAATTAACATTCAAATTAAATCCATATTAACTTGCAAACAACCATGCTACGATTATTTAATATTGGCAACAAATATTTTCTCTCCACAGCTACAGAGATAATTGAGTTTGCGCACCCCATAATAGTTCTTCATATCATAACTGCTCTTTCATAACTGCTAGGTATCACTGTTTTCTGCGCTCCTCCCGCTTCCTTCGTGCTATACTGCATATCTGATTTTTCGTTTGCGTTTACGGTGACTTAGCTGAGGATTCATGGATGAAAGTTATGAGTATCGAAATGAGGACATTAGCGTGACCATTTCTCCCGCATTTGGAAGCAGTAGTTTTTTTGCATGAACATTCACACTTATTCTGAAAACTAAGACCACAATGCTAAAACTTGTGCTTGCGGTCTACTATATCATCTTGGAATGAAGGTATATCATGACCTCAACAGTCGATCGCACTAGAAGAGGCGAGCCATTAATAGCGCCTGTGGATTGACAAGGTCGGCCGGACAGGGCTAGAAAAAACTAATCTCTGTCGCCGGTGGGTAGGCGTGCTATGCTGCATGCAACTGCGTCCCTCCATATTCCGGCCTCCACTCTCCACTCCAGACGAAAAAATTGTTGGTGGGTTGGGTACTTGTTATACATGTTATGTTATACAACGTATAGCCGCTGTGAGAGATCTCGCTCCGCATGTGACATATGTGATGTTCTGTTCAAGGTGAAAATGCTTTTGCTTGTCGGCGGAGCTGAATGAGTGCCTGGAACATTTAATATTTGTCCTTTTTCGCTTCCAGTCTCAGTCAGTTGTGACTTGATGTAGAGCTGAAAGATTGTGGACCGGAACGGATAGCCGTTGGTATTGATGGTTTTTACTGGAATTTCTCGTTGTCACTCGTAAATTTACTGTACTTGCAAGAAGATTCGTACTTAAAGACGAACAATTGTCGTACTTTCTTTCCACACACCTAACCAGGTTGGTCTCAAGTAAGTAAAAAGTAGTAATTCTGTTTCATTGTGCAAATATTCTCTGCATTTTGCAAATCATTGTTACTGATGTTTATTTTGGAAACGGGTTTTGTGTGCGAAATGATTTGATTTTTGATGTTGCATAGAAGAAAAATTTGTCACACAGATTGCTTTAAGTGAAATTTTCGCTTTTTTATTGATTTTTGCTAATTGCAACTATAAGGCTTTCCGCAAAATTCTTTCATTTTGACAAAAGTTTCGAGAGTTACATAAGTCAATCTACGTTGCTGTCGTATTTTCCTTATTGCGGTGAATGTTTACTGTGTGATACGGCAAATTAGAGTTCGTTTGTATATAGTGAAAAATCTACTTTGTGATGCTCAAATTTTATTACAATACTGCAAATTTTAGGTTTAATTACCTACATAAAGTAATGACTTCATCCAAAGTAGCCATCGTTACCGGCTCCAATAAGGGTATTGGGTTTGCCATAGTGAAGCAGCTTTGTCAACAGTTCGACGGCACCGTTTACCTTACTTCACGGGATGAGGGCAGAGGAAAAGCAGCCGTAGCAGAACTGCAAAAGGTAGGTACTTGTTGAACTGTGTGGAGAAAAACTACAATCCATCATTTGTTAATTGTCCATAGAACTAATGTCATTTTGTTGCTGTTAATCTTTCTTCAGCTAGGATTGAATCCAACATTTCATCAGCTGGATATTGATTCCTTGGAGAGCATTAAGACTTTCCGAAAACATCTGGAAAGTACTAATGGGGGCATTGATGTCTTAGTCAACAATGCAGCGATTGCATACAAGGTCTGCTCGAATGTAATCTTATCATCGAAGATTGTTAAAACTGTGTGACGGCGTAGAATTTTATTAGAAAACGATTGCGAGGATTTTAGCCATAAGACATTGTGTGATACAAATATGTAATCTAAGCATCTTCCATTTTATTTAAGGTTAATGCAATCGAGCCAGCCGGAGTACAGGCCGAAAATACTGTCACCACCAACTTCCTTCACTTGCTGGATGTTTGTCATGAACTTTTTCCATTGCTTCGGAAGCACGCGAGGGTTGTTCATGTTTCGAGCTCGGCAGGTAAATTTTACTAATACACAGCAGTTTGGTGTGTTTCAAGGAAATAGAGAAACAGCTGCTTATTCAGTCTTGCGGCCTTTGTATTTACTTCAATTAGTTTAGAAATCTGAAGGTATCTTGGATATTTGGCCAACTAGCTAAGTTTAAATTGTCTAGTATATTTTGAGCATAAAGACTACATGAGTGCATTAGAAACATCTCTCCGCAGAAGCCTACCTTATGAGACAGATCACCCGTTCACCAATCCTAGGTGGCGAAAAACTCATACTAGCCTCCTGATGCATAAGAATGAAGAACTAACAGCTACAGCTTATCGATTAAGGAAATTTCTTTGCCTTAAACTTTTCTGGAATATGAAATATGCACTGGGTGACTTTGTCATATCAAATAGAGACATTGTTTATGATGGATCTCTATTTCTTTCTCTCTAGTGAGGTGATTGAATTCAAGTTGTTTCAATTTTTGGCAGGACATTTGTCCAGAATTAATGGCAAAGAACTCGAAGCGGCTGAGTTGAGGAAAAAGCTAAGCTCCCCGGAAGCAACAGAGGGAGATATTATCCAGCTTGCTAACAGCTTTATCGCGTAAATTCCAAATCTTTGTTGTGGAGATTGTGCTGTGTCATCAGTTACATAATGTCATCATTCGAATGAGTTTCTTTTTACTTTCATAGAGCTGCGAAGGCTGGCACTCATGTCGAACAAGGATGGTCAAACTCCACCTACTCGGTCTCTAAGGTATTAGTATCTGCAGTGACCCCTATTCAACAACGAGTATTCGACAAAGAGAGGCCTGATGATGATATCGTGGTAAACAGCGTTCATCCAGGTTACGTAGATACCGATATGACATCACATAAGGGTCCCCTTACGATTGATGAGGGAGCAGTTGCTCCTGTCTGGGCTGCCCTTCTTCCCCCCAATGTGAAATCACCGCGCGGGGGCTACATATGGTGCGACAAGACGATAATAGACTGGGTGAAACAAGATACACCCGCGTTATATTGAGACCTTCTAATAAGGTCCTTCAGAAATCCTATTCACGATAGTTCAGTTTCTGTCTGACCTTTCAGTATTCATTGTTGCAAATAAATGACCTTAAAAATAAAATTATGAAATCTGAAAAAAATAACCGTATGGAAAATTCTGCAGCTCAGATGTAATGTTTTAGTATGTAGCTAAACGATAAGGGTGCCTTTAATGATTTTTAAAAAAAGATCCAGAGAAATTAAAGTTGTATTGGAAAGGTGTATTGGTGACCTGAAAGAATTAGTAAAGTTAACACTTCCGGTTTGTCTGTCACTGTCATATTTTATCGTATGCTGCAAGTTAATGTTAGCAAGCTATTTTGTGTTCTGTTCTTTGCACAGAGTAGAGAAAAGAGATGAGTGAAATAGATGGAAGAGAAAAACGGAACAGTCGAACCATAATAAACTCGCAGAGCATTCAAGCTTAGTCCGCCAGTTTTGCATAGCTGAATATGCTGTATGTATGCCGTGGCAACTTCATCAAACTTCTTTGCGTTACTATGGATCATGTCCGATTTGCACGTTCGTGGTTCTCCACTCAATTTCGTATACTAGGGTCCAAGTCTCAATATTCAGTCAGTTGTAGGTTGTAGTGGACTGCGAGCTCGCATTCTGGCATAAAAAAGCGACGGCTTCCGCTGGAATTCATCTTTGTCAGGTTTTTCTATTAAATTACTATATGCTGTTCGTATTAAGAGTACGAAGTATGGACTGAAAATGGTCTTTAGTCATTAAAAACTAATTTCCTGCACCTGATAGTAAACTGAAGTCGTTCATGTCGCTTCTATAATGAAATATTGCATCTTCATGAATTTATTTTGCGTATTCTATTGCTAGAGTTACAGCATTTACGAATTTGTCGCAACCTAGAGGTTTATGGTCACGAAAAAAGCATTGGAACCGGGAGTGCTCTCGAGTCGGGTTCGTTTTCCTGTTTTTGAAGTCATGGGTAGAGGAAATAGATTTGAATTTGAATTAGTAAAGTGAAGACCTCAAAATCCATGAAGTTCGGGCTTTGATAAGATTCTATTGGACTCCAGTAATTCCTCTGTGGCCTTTTATAACCAGTTTTTCAAATGAGTAAGGAATAACTTTGACAGTGTGGTGGTGTAGTTGTTGCATATCACCATATACACGTTAAGCAAATTTTTAGCCTCATATTTCTAAAGTGAAGCTGTCGGCTTGAGTCGACTATCTGTCGGATGGTTAGATTAATAAAATTATTTAATAATGTTAGTGCTCCGATGGGCATTTGCCTTCGTAAAGATGGCGTGCCGATTATGTCTTCGAGATGATTTGTTTAGCATGACCCACATCGTAACGACACGCCAGTAACTGCTTGTGCATAATAGCCCATATCAACTTTGTATTCCTGGTGGTTGAAGAAGTACAGGATTAAAGAATTGCGTACACTACATTCATCACCGGCCTGTTGCGGCGATAATGCTAGCCGGAGTTGGAAAACTCCAGAATGAGCTATGAATTGAGGAAACGTTCGGATGAGTTTGAGTTGGCATTGGAATGGGACTGATAGCGAACGTTTACGGCCACCAAGCGGGGCCTCAGCACCAGCCTATGGTGTGCTGGTGTGTTCGGAGCAGGGAGAGAGAGGAGGGGAAGATGGACGAAAGAATTGGACCAATCAGCGGCGAGTGCACGGCCCATCTCTCTCCACAGCACACTCGGTGAAACGTTCTGGAGGCGCGTGGAGATGGAACGTTGCGGACTTCGCCCACCGCATGGGAAGCAAGCGTGCGGAACGTTCTGGTGACAGAAGGACTACGAATGAACTTTCTGCCCAGCGGGGGGTTTGACGCCAACGAGTTCACACCTGTGTAGCGCTCCTGACTGCGCTTGATTTTTGGACAGAAAACTGACTTTTAGGGGTTTTTGTGAATTTTGTCGAACTGTACCAAATTGCCCTGACGTGGGCCGGTACTTTTGTAAAATTTTAATGTAAAAAACCAGCGACTAACTTGTGAGATTCTGAATTTTCACTTTTGATTCATTGGGAAAATAGGAGTAATTAATTGTGTGTGTTAATAAAGTAATTTTGTTAGTCCCAACTCCTCTGGCCTTGTGTGTGTAGTAATTGACATTGATTTCCGCAGATAGGCGTGCGTCTCCGAGGCCAGTTTGACGACGCGCAGAGCTATCGAAGTTGTTGGAGTAGCGCACCAAAATCGGCCCATCGTTTGGATTAATTGATGACGAATGACGAATTAGCTACGAAATGTACATGAGATTTGCATAAACTTAATTCATGGGAAATAATAATGTCTGATAGTCATTAATCTCGAACAAACGTTAGTCTGGCATTTTTCCCGAATGGAAAACACGATGAAATCGACAAAAGTAGCCATTGAACCGGCCCCAGCAAGGCCATAGTGTTTGCCATAGTGAAGAGCCAACAGTTCGAGGGCGTCGTTTACCTCACAACGTGGGATGAAGGTCGCGGAAAAGAAGCCGAAGCGGAACTCCAAAAGGTATACTCGAGTCCAGTACAGCACATGTCCACGAGGACGCAGCTGGGGTTCTTCGACATATGTGTGACTACCCGAGAGCAATATTTTTACTAGTTACGAATGAACCCGGTGTTTCATAAACTGGATGTTGACAGTTTATTGACTCTAGACTAGAATCAATAAATTGTGGCGATTTTGCTCTCATAACAGTTCTGAATGAGCCGTGAGTCAAACCCTTCCGTTTACAATAGGAATGAGAACCTCTAAGTCAATATTTTGATTTCAGACAAATGCTGTCGAGCCTTTTAGGATACACGCAGAACATACTGTCACCAGATGTTTCTAACACCTTTGTTACCTATTTGCTGCTTCAAACAGTTGAATTTCTTGTGATAGAGCAACGGAACTTATGTCACAAATCCAAGTGAATTGATTTCAATATAAAATATGCAAGTGAAAGCGAAGATTTTCGAAACTGACGTAAAATTAAAGAAAGCACAAGTTATACGAAAACCCCGAATTACTATTCGTTCCCACTGCACCCCCGACAAAGTCAAAATGTGCAAATACTGGCGTCAACATCGTCTGTCGCATCATCTGCCACAGTTCTACGATGAGGGCTAAGCTCATGATTCCCCCTCATTCTTGTTCTCACTCACGAGATTGGGTCATGCTCTTGAGCAGCAGCTGCGAAAGTTCTTAATTTGCTACTGGTGCTAGTCCTTGTAGTAATGCGAAGCGAAATTGTGGGGGTCCGCTTCATGTCGAACTTGTTCTTTGGATTTGGCATTTGACTCCAGTTGGGTGAACCTCCCACTTGCCATAAACCAACTTACAGAGTGGAGCAACATCTCAATCCCATTCAGAGCCGAAACAGGTCCACTTCTGGAGTGATCTTGACCTGGTGCTGGTACAAACTCCAGGAGTGTGTCTTAAACTGCTCGAAATAGTTGGCCCCGCACGCAACTTTACACCGAACTGTCCTTATTTTGTCAACAAGCGTGTTGGCGGGCCCTGTTAAAGTTGGCGGCCTCGGAACTGCCGAATGCCGAGGAATCTCGAATGTGTACCACACTATTAAAGTTAATACTTCGCTGGTACTCGGAGCTGCACGAGAGACTATTAGGACCGAAGTACGTACGTAAGGAGCTTGAACTGGACATAGTAACAGTGGACTGGGAGCTGCTGGTGCGTTTTTAAAACGTGGACGAGGAGATTCGAAAGATCTAGAAAACTTGACAACCCAACTAAATTTTCGTAATATCATTTAATTTAAATGCCTAATTTAAAACTTAATTTAAATTTAAATTAAAATTTGAAATTAATAAATGTATCATACATTTTCTATTTACAACGGTGATAATCAAAGTCCATTACCTTGAAAAAAATGAGAGATTACACCTTCAACATCCAAAAAAGCCAGAATTTATTTACAGTGCAGTAAGACTTATAGGACGGACACTAATTCAAATCCACAACTGGAGACCATTATGTGTAAATTAGAACTACAGCAAACAGTAGTGTTGGAAGCAAAATTTTTCATTACAGGGATATGGTTACTTCTTACTTCCTAAACCTGTGCGACTAGTGCATGTTTCGAGCTCACAAGGGACACTTCCCACATGCCAATGGCGCACAGCGGCGACACCCTATAGAATGCAGAGCTTATCCGCAAAGGGGCTGTCCATATATAGCGTATACATTTTTTGGGCAAAAACCCCCCCCTCCC
>WJFA01004325.1:0-10943 GCA_009870155.1 Pseudobourletiella spinata | reverse complement strand
ACACCCATCGGTATAAGGGCCATTACGGTCTCGGTTCTGGTAGTTCTGTTTATAGTTCATTTGCCCAGTACTGCCATCGATACCGTATGTGCGTATT
This sequence comes from Pseudobourletiella spinata, assembly GCA_009870155.1. Lineage (NCBI taxonomy): Eukaryota > Metazoa > Arthropoda > Collembola > Symphypleona > Bourletiellidae > Pseudobourletiella > Pseudobourletiella spinata. The sequence continues at coordinate 10,846 of WJFA01004325.1, read as the reverse complement.
ATTGTGCATTCCTTTACGTCCTGGTCCATTTCGCAAAAATGATTTTGTATGACGTCATCATCATATTATCGAAAGCAATGCTTTCCATAATAATTCGCTGGGCTGTATGTTGAACTAGCTGGAATAGCTTGACGCAACACATCGTTTCTCCATTCGTTATGCCTTCGTTTGGCCTTGAGTTTTTCTCCGCACTAACTACATCGCATCGTAGCAACACATCAATCTTCCCCCAGTTGCTGTATTTAATGTTTGTTGAATATGACGATACTGAAATTTCGAAAGTCTGCAATCCAGTAATAGAGATATCCCTTGGGGAGGTGTAATTGGTCTCATTTCCCTATCAGGCTTCGATAACTTTTGCCATACTTCTGCTGCTTCATCAGACTAAATACGAGGTATGGTTTCGGTCGGTATCCCGAAGAAATTTGCACAATCACTTGGTAAGGAATTTGAAGTTCATTTCAGCAAAAACTCGGCTTTGGCGATTAATAAATGACCATTGAGTTCGTGGACATCCTCCCTCAAAAGTCTTACTACTCGGGTCTGCCTCAAAGTCTTGTCGAAGGACACGTTCATCTTCCATTCTCTAAAAATCGTCGAACCCTTGATGAGAACTAACCTAAACAGTGTTTAGGTGTGAATATTTAAAAACAAAGCTCCTAAATTTAAACTCGTTTAAAATACGAATTTTATAATCTCTTCTTACATTCATACCTTCATGTATTTTTCGTACATTAAAATGTCTATCACTCTTATTTCTTTCCAATCAATTCAAAACCTTCCAAAGAAGACCACAGAGAAACAGTAACTCGGTGCAAGTATATAATAATGACTAGGAGTGATGAAACAATCGCCCAACCGAATTGAAACAAAATCATGATGCCAGTTATAAGAAATTAAATTTGAACGCCGACGAACGTTTTCGTTTCATCTCAGATCCAAAAGTGCAGAAACTATGGATTATTTCCAAGGTGTTTACAAAATTTTGATGGTGATCAGTTTCATCTGGTCAAACCAAACCATCTGTGTGCGTAAAAATTTGGATTGGAAATTTCTTGAAAGTAACTATTAACTCGTAAACCGAATGAAAACACTTTTTTGAGCAATCTTGGCCTGCAAAATCTGAGTCATAGTTGAAAACATTTACGCCCAGGAAATAAAGTACATAGGCAGTTGTTACGCTTCATCGAGAGAGAAATAGCACAATGCAAATTTAAGCATTTCACATTCTTGAATTTACTTGAGTCAGTCCTTGTATACTATTTCTACACATAAGGACTTAGATTCTTCGTTTTCAGATTTCTCCTATCCTGATGAACTTATTTTGATGCTTTAATTTCCACGCTGACTAAATTTTCTAGGACAAAAATTAACGGGTTTTGAAAATTCTGTACATTTACAAAAATGTAAGAATTTAAAAATTCAGAAGGAAATTTTGAGCACTTGTTTTTCAAAAATTGAAAAACTAAATAATGGATTTTAAGAACATTTATTTATCTTTTAATTTAAAAATTCAGAAGGAAATTTGAGCACTTGTTTTTCAAAAATTGAAAAACTAAATAATGGATTTTAAGAATATTTATTTATCTTTCAAACCAAATTATTATTTTGACAATCGTGAGGAAACTGGCTCAGGCGAAAATTCCAAAATATATTTTACATTTTACCCAGTAGTTCGGGTACCACTGGTACCCGAAATACTGGTCACAGAGTGAGACCAATGTCATATTCTGAACATATTCACAAGGAACCGTTTTATACTATAATTTTCCAAATTCAAGATTAGTTGTCAATTTATGGTCGACACGTGACGAAGTTACTCAAAGCTAGATTTTCCTCATTGCCGATTCCTTTCGTCAACATTAAGCCTTCGCTCCGTAATTTAAAAAAATTCTAGGGTGGCTATCATTATCGTTGTCAGTGAAGACCTGTACCTGTCATGTTACTGTCATGGTTTTACAATACTGATTCGAGGCACTGTATCACAGTTTCGCATCGTGTCAGCGCGGTGTGAATACACTGCTCCGCATCGCAGTCGCATCCAAAATTTGGAGGTGACAATGCTTCGTATCGCATTGGACTGAAGAATACTTGTTCTGCTTTGCTCTCATACGCAACCAAGAAAAAAATGTTCTAAGGGTTCTATGTTCGAACTGAGTGATTCTTCGCAATACTGATGACTGTGTTTCTCTAAAATCCACGGTGAGAAATTCAATGTGAATAGGGTGGAGAGCACGCGATGAGTCTGGATAGGTGATAGTTCTTATGAGAACCGCAATGCTTGGAATGTATTTGTTTAATGAGTGGTATATGCATCCCAGCATCAGCGTCAGCAACGACTCGCTGAAAATTTAAGGTTATTCTGGAAATTTTAGTATGTATAATTTATATAGTATTATAACTACCCGTCCCCACTTCAAAAGTATTGACGTGAAAATCTGAACCTCCAAAAGTATTCAATCAGGTTTTGCAGCTACTACTTCGGCGGGTGTAACATAATAACCGCAATGCTTGGAATGTATTTGTTTAATGAGTGGTATATGCATCCCAGCATCAGCGTCAGCAACGACTCGCTGAAAATTTAAGGTTATTCTGGAAATTGTAGTTATATAACTACCCGTCCCCACTTCAAAAGTATTGACGTGAAAATCTGAACCTCCAAAAGTATCAAATCAGGTTTTGCAGCTACTACTTCGGTCGGGTGTAACATAAACGGACAAGCACCGTGCTCACAAATTAGTGGCGTTGGTGGCAGTGCTGCGCACCAGGGATGTACCCCGCAAGGGTTTTCAAAAGCCGGCTCACAAACACGGTTTTTGAAATTTTAAGTGGGTCCTGTAGCTCTCCCGATAAGAACAATTTGCAAAATATTTTTGCCGGAGCAGGTCCGGTGGACTCAGGCTGACTATACCTTCAATATACTGGCACAAACACGACTGCATTGGTGCAACTAATCCACTGTGACTGCCAAGATACGGAGTTCGATTAGTCGGGACTGACAGAATTCCCTTACCTCGTCATTGTACTGGCTATCGCATCTGTACGACGGGACGAACGACGCTTGGAGATTACTTGGCGAAGGAATTCCCGAGAATGAAGAGCCCTATCATCCCAATGCTAATTCCTGATTTTACGAAAGATATGGAAATCGTCAAGACCATGTGTGCTCATCCCCTGACAAAAATGTAGCGAAATACACTACTGAAGTAAGTAACTGTTGTAATGGGTAATGCCCGAAGATGAATAAAGAGATTTAATTAATTTAAAAGTTTTCAAATTTCATGTGCATGTACTCATAAAGGCAATGATGGCCATCAGGACAATTCCCATACCCATAGCAGTATGGTATTTAACGACAAACTAAGACAATCTTGAGTAAAATCATTTACAATTATATTAAAATTCAAAGGCGATTGGATGTCAGCTCCCGCTAAAAGTTTGAGAAATAGTTTTACTCATGCGCAACATACTGCAATAGGCTCATCCCATGTTTCTGGCCCACGAGATGTTGCGGACTTTCGTGTCCCCCCGTGGAAAATGATATATTAGCCAGCCTGCCCACTCCATCTTGATTGAAATCCCGATGCCGTTGTTTAAATTTTTGTACCCCAGCCCAGCACATGGTCTTATTTACAGAATTTGGAGGCATTTTTTGGCAAAATTATGACGCCATCCTTCGTATTTCTGAATTATAATAGCTAAACTTAATTGTCAGCTTTTTTACCTCTAAAATTATGACGCCATCCTTCGTATTTCTGAATTACAATAGCTAAACTTAATTGTCAGCTTTTTTACCTCGAAGAATTTCACGAGTATAAAGTAAGGTATGTTTTTACCGTGTGCCCTGTATGTAATGGAGTAAGGTAATATGGGAGAACCCTAAACAAATATATGCAACGTCAACCTGTCGGTCTACATTATAGCATACGAAACATATTCTCGTTGTCATGGAATAAACCATTTCCCCAAACATCTCTCACGAGGTGGTTGCCAAATTAGGTCCAGCATGTAAAGGGTAGCGTTAACTAACATATTTGGTGGAGTTGATTCACCGTTAATTCGTTAAGGCATTTTTCCTCGCAAGAAATACTTAAACGGAATTTCGTTGCACCAATTCCACCAAAAATGGTAGTTTACACTACCAGCTACATGTTGGGTCAAATAAGGTGACCATTCGGTGACAGCTGTTCGGAAAAAAGACTTATTCCATGAAAACGAAGATTTTGATCATGTTGCATAGGCTGATAGCTTTAAAGTGACCATAAGGGTGAAGCAAACGTAAAAGAGAACCTGTATTTACTCCTCTGTACTCTTTTTTAGCATATTACGTCATAAAATTACATGGAGAGTCCACGCGAAAGCTGTTAATTGCGTCCTACTAATAAATCCCAGTGAGGGTTCAGAGAAATCACAGGAAGTGATTAAAAATGGATAAAGACGGTCAAAATTTTGCCAACAAGTCATGACGTAGTTATTTCTAAATTTTGACCATGCAAGAGCACTTGGATGTGCGATCGTAGCAGTTAGATGTATTATACATTTTGTCCTACTAGTGTTGCAAGGAAATACGCACGGTGCGGGCCCCTTTTTTCGGTTAAACGATGCTCCAAAATCTTCAAACTTGGAAGCAGGGCCAACTCAATGGTGCTAATGCGTTGGCACGCAACTCACCCATAAGATTGTCTCTCGGAAAGCGGTAGTTGCAGCAACTTAGACTTGACCCTTCTGGAGTGTAACAAAATCTAAGGTCAAATCTGAAACAAACTGGCACGACGGTAGGGCAATGCTTCCGCAGTCACCGTGCTGCAGGAACCCATAAGTGCTTTTTCATGTTGATTTCAGTTACATGTTCGAGTCACCAATGTTGACCAAATTGATTCCATGTGCTACTCGGCGAAAAAAATTAAAACGTGACGATGCTGGCACTTAACCCCCTGGATACAAACAAAGTAAAATCTCAAGTTCTACACATGGCAGAGACGACCAAAAAGCTAGTTCGCCTAGGTAATAGCGACCATTTTCGAACAAATATATGAGATTGCCGAGCCAAGACTTTGATAAAACCATGTAACAGCATAGTGTATGACGGCAAGGGGGTTGGGATACAAGTTAAATTAAATCCCGAGTTCCGGCCCGCGCAGAGATGAGCAAGAGCGCTCACACAAGTTCCCATATTTGCACATTGACAAGTGAATGCGATTCCATGGGCTACTCGGCCAAAAAAATAAAACATGGCGATACCGGCGTTAGATCTTTGTGACCGAAACACAGTAAAGCTCAAATTCTAAACATGACAGAGACGAAAGAGACAGCTCGATCGCCTTCGTAAAAGCGGCTATTTTCGCAAAATCACACGAGATCGCCGAGGCAAGACTTTGATTGTACCATGTTACAGCAAATGGGCAAAAAAGGGGGTTGGGATACAAATAAATTACTATTTCATGTTCTTGATGGCGCAGTGACGAGCGAGAGGTCTCACTTGACTCGCATTATGTCTCAAAATCGCACATTACCAAGTGACTGCGAATACATGGGCTTCTTGGGGCTAGAAAAAAAGACGATGCCGCTGGCGTGTTGTGGGGCACAAAAAAAGCGTTGGGTTTTTGTGACACAAACACAGTAGAATCTCAGGTCCTAAACATTGCAGAGACAAAAGACATATAGTTCGCCTTGGTAAAAGCGGTCATTTTCGCAAAATGATATCAGATCGCCGAGGAAAGACTTTGGGATGCAAATTAAATTAAATCCAAATTTCCGGCGGGCTTAGAGATGAGCGAAAGGGCTCGCACAAAGTTCCCATGTTTGCAATTTGAAAACTGATTTCGATTCCATGGGCTGCTCTGCCCAACAAAATAATACATGGCGATGTCGGCGTTTGGTTTTCGTGACACAAACACAGTTCTCAAATTCTAAACATGGCGGAGACGAAATAGATATCTCGTTTGCCTTGGTACAAAAAAATCATTCGCAAAATGATGTGAGATCGCCGAGGCAAGAATTTCATGGAACCATGTTACAGCATAGTGTATGACCCAAAGGGGTTGGGATACAAATACATTAATGTCTGATGTTCGTGACGGCGAGGTTAGAAGCAAGTTTTATAAATGGACTCGCATTTTGTGCGCAAATTGGCATATTTACAAGTGACTACGACAACATAGGACTTGAACAAAAGGGGGGTGAGATACAAATAAATTAATACATCGTGTTCTTCACGGCGCATTGAGAAGCGTCAGGTTTCCTTTGACTCGCATTAGGTGCGCAAGTTCGCAAATTGACAAATGAATTCGGGAAATGACTTGACAAATAGGCCTCTTGGCACTAGAAAAATGTGTGACCATGCCGGCGTTGGGGTTTTGTGATACAAACACAGTAGAATCTCAAGTTTTAAACATGGCAGAGACGTCAGAGACAGCTTGGACGCCATCGTAAAAGCGGCCATTTTCGCAAAGCGACATGAGATCGCCGATCTAGAATTTGATGGAACCAAGTTATAGCATAGAACTTGACCAAAAGGGGTTGGTATACAAATAATTGAATATATCATGTTCTTAAATTAATACATCGTGTTCTTCACGGCGCAGTGAGAAGCGTCAGGTCTCACTTGACTCTTATTAGGTGCGCAAAATCGCACATTGACAAGTGACTTCGACTACATGGGCTTCTTGGCATTAGAACATAATGTGTGACAATGCCGGCGTTGGGTTTTTGTGATACAAACGCAGTAGAATCTCAAGTTCTAAAAATGGCCGAGACGTAAGAGACAGCTTAGACGCCATCGTAAAACGCCCATTTTCGCAAAATGGCATGAGATCGCCGAGTCAAGAATTTGATGGAACCATAGTACAGCATAGTGTACGACCAAGGGGGTTGGAATACAAGTAATTTAATCTGTGATGTTCGTGACGGCGCAGTAAGAAGCAAGTTTTATAAATGGACTCGCATTTTGTGCGCAAATTGGCACATTTACAAGTGACTACGACAACGTAGGACTTGAACAAAAGGGGAGTAAGATACAAATAAGTTAATACATCGTGTTTTTCACGGCGCAGTGAGAAGCGTCAGGTCTCACTTCACTCGCATTCGGTGCGCAAGTTCGCACATTGACAACTTATTTCGACTACATGGGCTTCTTGGCTTTAGAACAAAATGTGTGACCATGCCGACGTTGGGTTTTTGTGATACAAACACAGTAGAATCTCAAGTTCTAAACATGGAGAGACAGCTTGGACGCCATCGTAAAAGCGCGAATTTTAGCAAAGCGACATGAGATCGCCGAGTCTAGAATTTGATGGAAACATGTTACAGCATAGTGCGTGACCAAAAGGGGTTGGGATACAGATAAATTAATGTCTGATGTTCTTGACGACGCAGTAAGAAAGTTTTATAAATGGACTCGCATTTTGTGCGCAAATTGGCATATTTACAAGTGACTACGACTACAAAACTACGCATGACTACGCGCTAAAAAAATATATGACCATGCCGGCGTATGGTTTTTGGGACAAAAAAAATAGTAGGATCTCAAACTGTGAACATCACATAATTTTCGCAAAATGATGTGAGATCGGCGAGGCAAGACTTTGATAGAACCATGTTACAGCATAGGACTTGACGAAAAGGTGGATGTGATACAAACAAATTAATATTATGTTCTTGACAGCGCATTGAGAATCTACAGGTCTCATTTGACTCGCATTATGTGCGCAATTTATCCCAATATGTCGCAAAATGATTGCGATTTCGTCGGCTGCATGGCGCTTAAAAATCACGACCATATTGGCGCGGGGTTTCGGTGACACAAACACAGTAGAAGCTCAAGTTCTGAACATGGCAGAGAGAAGCTGGATAGCTCCTTCGTTTTCTTAATAGCGCCCATTTTCGCACATTGATACGCGATCCCCGAGGCAAGACTTTCATTGTACCATATTATAGCATAGGAAGTGTTCAACAGGCGGTGTGGGCTCATGCCCGTCCAAGTCACCAAAAATTATGCCCATGCCCGCCCATATAATTTCATGGAGATGCTCATGGGGTTTCGGAAAGAAAGTTTATACTATAAACATTTGTCCGAAAAAGAGATAAAGCACTTTCGAATCTCCACGAGAATACCACCATGTCCTTGAATGATGATGACCGTCCTCACTTTAATGCCGCCATATTCTTCAACGTGTTGGTAATATAAATGATATGGTAACTGTGAGTCAATTACCTAGTGCAAGGAAGAAAAACACAAACGCTAAAAGTTACTTTTCTTCAATTTACCACTTTCAAATATATTTTCTGGATATTGCCGACCGCACGAGCCCAGCATATGGAACTCACATTCTGAGTTGAACGTGCGACTTGTGAAGGATCTCTGAAAGTTAAATGGCTCTACCATCGAAAATTCCCGTTCGGAAGGCAAACCCCTTGCAGCGTATGGCATCCCGTCCACAAAGGAATTTACCGCCTGTGGCAATGGAATCGCACTCCACTTCTACGGACGTCATTGACATCTGCTCGGTTGGGGTTTCACCATTGAAAAGATTTAAGTGTGAAGTAAGCTAATATTAGCAGAAATGCTCGATTAATGAGAGTGAAATATTGTTATGAAATTTGCAATGAATGACTAAGTTTTGAAACATTGTATTTTTACTTTTTGGATGAGGTGTGCGGGAAAAAATTCAAAACGAGCTCTGCAAAATATGATTGCAAAGTCAGTCACCAGGGCCCCTTTTACTGTGATAGATCAAAATGTAACAAAAAAGGAAAAGTGTGGTTCAGTAGGAGCGGCTTGTACAAGCATAAGAAGAAGTGCATGAAAGTCCGAAGCGAACCTGATGATTCGAAATTATGGTAAGCCTTTGTTTTAGAAACTCGAATTAGATCTTTTTAGGAAATTTGTATTAATAATTTATCTTATCAAATTAGCGTTGAAATCCCTGTTAAGATGGACGGAGAAAAGGAAATTTCGAAGACAAAACAAAATTTTGAACTCAATTGCAGCAAGTCTTCGAAAGCAGGAATCAATAAATCCCAGAAAGATGCGACGATTTGGATCAAAGTAGGCGTAGTGCTCGCACTCCTCAATCTTCTTATTCTGACCAATCTCTTTTTCTTCCGGTGGCCTATGTGGTGAGAAATTTAAAGGAATGTTCATACAGGTTGTAACTTATGATAACATAGATAGTAAAGTGTGATATTGTTCAAGTGTGCTTGTTTAGACTCATGTACCTTGCAGCCACCAGGTTGCATATATCCCAAGTAGAGTGTAAAATTTGTCAGGTTTATCAAATCTTCCCATGCTGTATCGTATTTTGGTTCGAAAATGTGGTTGGATTTATATATCCCGGTGTAGCTGTGACTGATAATGAATCCTCCAAAGACCCAGGAGGTAACGATAATATTGGCTGGTCGCTGAATGAATTAGAGTACATTTGGAAATCCGGATGAGAAGCCCTTGTGCTGCACCATAGTGGCAGTAGTTCCAAAAGCCGGTTCATGAGACTCTTGACTTACAAGGGACACTTCCTACATGCCAATGACGCGCAGCGCCGACAGCCCAAAGAACGCAGAGCTTATCCGCGAAGATTACCTTTTGCAAAGCAGTAGGTGCGGGAACTCAGGTTTGACCCAACGGCAGGGTCACAAAGTTTTGGGATCAAACTATGGAAAGGGGTGACACGTGCAAAATGAAAAACCCCATGTTGAATCCCTTAAAAATTAGCCGTTTTAAATTTCGAGTAATTATTTCGAGCCAAATTAGGACGCATCAATGATGGTTGGTAAAATCAAGTCAAGCCTTTGTGAAAATACACAATAGGGGCGAGCGTGCCTCCAGTTCATTCTCATCAAAATTGGTGAGGAGCCCGAACGGCACAATGTTATTGAGTCCCTTGTTGAAAGCATCGGACTTGAATATACAGGCGATACTGGGCCAAGGCTTGGAGATATTACAGCTTATAGTAATCCGTTACCCGGATCTGGGAGCCATTTGGGATCAAATCTATCACCTAGAAACGACAAAATTCATGAAAATTACGGAAATCCATTGGCATGATTCGGCGGGTTAATTCAAACTTGGTATAATATTTATAACATTAGCTTCCCATCCCGGTAAACCTCATCAGTAAACGTCAGTTCGATACTTCCCACGTCTGTCGAGTCTAAAATGTACTTTATCTTCGCTTCGTACAACTCGGGGTCGTCCTTCTCAAAATACTGTGCGGAAAGGCATAACGAAACCGTAAACATCATGATGAGCACCAAAATGGCTATTCAAAAAAACATTAAACTTGCCTTAAAATGCGGCGGGAATCCGGTAATTTGTGCGAGGAATGACCACCCAAACCTGGCATTCACCATCTGTTTGATAGAGTTTTTAAAAATACCGCAGTCAAATGAAATCTGACATGTTTTATGTATGACATGACATAAATCAAGCCCTTACTGTGATTTGAAGGCTCGCAGTCTCTCCAGTTCTGCATACGTCGGGGAGGAGGGATTTGAAGACTGGAATGACTCGTGTCAATGTCCACGCACGCTCATGACCCTGCTCCATGAGGGCAGGAGGCAGGGCGGCCTCACGACTCACCCTGTTCTTTCAGTAAATTCGGTAGAGTCGGTAGGCACAGAAAGTAGCGGCTGCCATGAACGACAGGATAACTGGGGGAGAAAAAAAACAGATGATAGGGAGGCATGGGTCAAAGGTTGCGGCTGCCAGCTAATCCAGAAGCTAACAACGATTTTGTCAAATAGAAGCAAAAACCATACCCATGATTATGACAATTTCGTCATGCAGGCCCATTATATAAGACAAAAGCAGTAGTAGCAACGAAGGATGATGGGGGAAAGCTCACTTCTC
>WJFA01004324.1:0-10945 GCA_009870155.1 Pseudobourletiella spinata | reverse complement strand
AAAAAGTATAAACAACATAATTGACTGATCAAAACAGCATAAATGGCCGTCGAAAAAAAGCATAAGTTGGCACCTTACTTGTAATTGTAACTCACCAGTATTCCGATTCATTCAGTCGAATACTTCGTGATTGCTGTTCTGCACGAAAATGAAGGTAAAAACTTGAGAAACTTATCGGTTATCTACGAATTGTAATATTGTATTTTACTGGATCAATAACGTACAAAATTCTAAACGGGTAAGTTGAGGTGACCAAGTTGACACTCAGTTATGTAGTGAATTGTGACCATATTCATTACATTCTTTCTACTTTCATTCTTCCTCTCTTTTCTCCTCATTCTTTTACTATGCTTTTACTGTAAAATTGTGGGACTCTTGCTTTCAAAGTAATTGAGCTTAGTTAAATAGCTTTGAATTTCTCACAAGTAGATGTGGAAGAAATAAAGTATTCAACTTTTACTAATGAGTAGGTTAGCGCGTCGTGATACGATGACAGCTCATTCAATCCGTATTCCTTGGTTGTGAGTAGACACATTTGCGTGTACTATATACAGATGTGACTGACAATGTCAACCTTGTAGATGACAGAAATCGAAGTATTCATTGTAGGGAAAAACAAACAGCATAGTTTGAGGTAGCCTAGACGGGGGGACGGAGTAATGTATAATTGCCCGAACCCATGAATGACAAGATAATCAAGACGTATTAGATTAACAACTTGGTCATATGTTCATTACCACCCGCTCCTGCGTCCATCCTTACCTCTGTCTCGAAGTCCTGGGTTTCGGATCAAAGTTTTACACGTAGTGCGTTCACCCGGCGAGCATTGTGCAATAAGATATCACATTGAATGATGAAGATTTCAAATGAGTAGAAGCCATCCTGATCGGGTGTGCCAGAAAGAAATATGACAAAATTCAAAATTCCTCTAGTGGACATGCGGAGGGCTGTTTCAACCAAAGCTCGTACTTACTGGTAAGACTTGAGCTTCAACAGCGACGCTAATGCCGTGTAACTGGTTTTATTTCACACTATGTTGGTTTTATTAAAACATTATAGGTCCGGAAAGAAGCAAAGAACTGAACCCTGCGTATGCCCAGTAAAAACTTTACGCCAAGGGTAGTCACTGTAAGGGCGGCTGCACTGTTTGTCAATTTATTATTTATTGCGGAATAATTTTTGTCATACGAAATTCTTTCCACGCGATGGCGTATCACTTAAAGACTTTATTCAACGATTATCGTTAGACTTGCTGAAAACGAAGCGAGTAAGTTTAGTTCTGAAACGAAAATAATACATAGTAGTAAGATTCAAACCATTGTCGTCTAATTCGACCTTATTTTCCACTCCTGACCCATGCCCATGTCATTATTCACTTTGTAACCCAAAAAGTGAGTATTTCACTACAGAACAATCGTACATATAGGTGGTTGAATAACTTTCCCACTAAAATCACAAAAAAAATTTTTTCCAACGCAAGTTTCCTACGGGAGTCTTCTCGGGAAGGCATTGTTATTGTTAGATCACATGGTGCAACAAATTATTTGTCTCAAAAGCTTCGCCTGAAATTAGCGTACACTGAGCCATGTCTGCCTCTTGTTTTCTCATCCTCGTATGTATGTCTGTATCCGCTTCGGCAGAGAGTGAGTCGTTACAGGCACTCAAGTCAAAGTCCAGTCTCGGATTCTGTGAGGGAAACTTTTGCATCCCAAAGACGAAGTCGAACTGCCCGCATGGCTTCATTTACGGTGACCGAGCACCGAAGTGTGTGTGCATCAAAGGAATGATAGTTTTTGAGTTTGACGTTATACATGTTGCTCAGCCTCCTTGAAAACAAAGACACGCAAACCTTAATTTTGAGCCTAGACTGTTTCCAGCTACCGAATGTACACGAGGGACTGCCAAGTAGCTGACGGCTTTGCAGAGGAACTTTGCACTTTGGTCCGGGACGAATGCATGATGTGAAGCTGACGAAGGAGCCGCGTTGGGACAAGACGGCCCTCGTCTGTGAGAAGGGGCAGGGAAATGTCAAGGACTGTGAATATGTTCCAGAGTTCGGCAGGGCTCGGACCAGCTCCAAAATTTTCTATACGGTCAACAGGCAGGCGATGGCTTCCAGAGAGCCGGGAAAAGGGGTGCGTGATTTCAAGCAGCAAATGTGTGTCGGGAAAAAATCGAACACGGAAAAGATCTGCCTGTACAATCGTCTAGACAATGTGGACTAGTGATGTAAATGGGAACGCGGAATTCCGGAACTTTGCGGTTCCGACCCGGAATCGGAACGCCAAGATTCCGTTCCGATCAGAATCCGGAACCGGAACGGAACGCGCTACTTCGGAACCGGAAAGTTCCGAAGTATGAAATTAACGCAAAAGTCTGCCACTCTCATGTCCACGTAGGAGCACCTGGACCTCGTCCACGTCGTATGTTTCCCTCAATTCAACGAATGCCACCGCATGTTCCATTTACTGGAACAGACGGTTGAGAGATAGCTGTTCACGATTCAGATTAAAAATTACTGGTGAGTGAAAATTTGACTAGAAGCAGCATGGGGTGGGGGAGTAACGTACTATTTTACCGCTGTAGATACAATCCAAATTGGTCAGAGAAAACCAAATCACGGATGTTAGGGAGTGCGGCTTATGACTACATGTACAACATGGAAGTTTGTGCAGAGGCGGCATATTTGGCCAGCGACAGCGCACCGCACAGGCTAATTCGACCGGATCCTCTGAAATATTTGAGGCGGAGGTCAGTAAAATTATTTATTTCTCAAACTTACTTGCATGTTTCGGGGTGATAACGTTCCTGGATTCATGAACAATGACGTGTGATGAATGAATTCATACTGAATTATGTGACGAATTTTCGTGGTTACAATCTCACGATCTATTGCCTTTTCCTCTTGTCTTGTGGAAATTCTTTGTAGAAAACGGGCCGTAGAGTACCTCTCATCAAGCTATGACATTTAATTTGCCAAGGCGCGGTCAGATTTCAAAATTGGACCCAACTGTGACACCATGAGTTTGGGAAGCAAGCCATTCAAGCCAAATGTTCGATTTCAAGGCAAGGCAGGCCGGTGAGTGGTTGCAACTTAAAAACAAGTAGACTGTATTTAAGATACTTTATGTCATATTATTACTGGACACATTCTGGAATAAGGTTTTATCGTCAGCAGATATCACGGATGGGGGTAATATCGGTGTAAAGTGAATGCACCAATTTGTCATTACAAATCAAACATTCAACTACTATACTAAAGACGTGAAAGCAGCTCAGAATTCGTTTTCAGAAAGTATGCTTTATTGAATTATATTTTGCAGCTCAGCAAAACATGTCACTCGTTCTTACGTCGCATTTTTCGGGTGATTGGTTCACCCGTGGAGGTTTGCATTGCCTTTCCTTAAACAGCATGTTAAAAGCCTTCATGCGAGACGACAACATATACCGTGCAATAAACCATGGACATTGTTCCCCTGAACTAGCAATGTAAATGGTATACCTCCAATCATACCCACTCTACGCTGATACGCCTCGTCTGCCAGAGGGTGCTGAAAGATCTGAAGAGGCTTTAACCATATTTTTCCAACCTTTTCTTCCGATTCCCTGAATATTCGACGCATTACTCAACAAAAACAATAACAGCTGTGGCAGCGAATATCGTTCCTTATCGTGGAATTGGTGGTTGGTTGGTTCGTGGGATGGGTGGTTCGTTGGTTCGTCGATTAGAAATTTCCTTAAAACGTTTTACCGGCCTTTTTGCCAACCCCACTACGTGTAGGTGGTATTTCCTAGTTACATTCATATGCAACTTATAGCACAATCCGACAATATACCAACCGTACCGAGTAGCCATGATATTTATGTAGAACTCATCTTCAGACCTCACAGCTTGACTCAAATTAAGTTTCTCCCAATTTCTTTGCAAATTTCAAGACAATGAAGTCCAAAAATTAAATAATTCCATTTTTATTGTTTCTTCATTGTTGTACATTGAACACATATTTCTACGTTCTAATATTTTAATAATAGGAAAAATGAAAACAGCGTAAGTTTGAGCAAAAGTATAGAGTTATTGGCCTGTGTGGAATTGAATCCGGGTATGCCTTGTATAAGTTGTGTTTGGAACTGTGCTAACAGGCCTGGGATACCACAGATGTTATGAGTGGTGTTTAGTCTTCTACTCTAAGCTCATCTTCTGCACCACCGTCACTATATCCTAACATCTATAGTCTGATCCTATGCCAGCAGGAATGCATTATGATCCTCTCCACCACGCCTGTGTGTTGTCAGTGTAATACTTCCCTCCTACATGCTTATATGCACAAATACTTTACAATTCTGCATCTGACACGGACAGAGTTTAGCATACAAGTGGAAAGTCATGGTCTGACTCATCTTTGCTACATATACATCAAACTCAAAACTTCACCACTACCATGGCTTTTGAAACTGAGACTGAGAATATAGGATTTGCTCGCATTCGCTCGTAATTATTCGTTACCTGGTAAGCCTAGTTTCTTACACAAATTACTTTCAACGCATGTTTTCTCTTCGGTCTTGAGTGGAAAATCTTGCAGGCATGCTAAAGCTAGAAAAATCTGACTTTTTGAGATCTTTGAGACTATTTCACTCGATTCCAGTCTACTTGGAAAAAATGAGATGCTTCTCTAATTGTCCAAAACCTTTGATTAGTATTTATTTCTACTATTTAATCCGCAGGGGTGTTGTCGTGTCTAGATGGTGTCAGTGTGGCGAGGACATATCATGCCTAGTTAACGCATAAAAGGCTCGTTNGGGGTGTTGTCGTGTCTAGATGGTGTCAGTGTGGCGAGGACATATCATGCCTAGTTAACGCATAAAAGGCTCGTTGCCATCCAGCGAATGGAAAGCTGTCGGAGGGAGATGAGCGCACGCTGCGAGCATCCACCCACTTTGTCATACAGAGCGGCAGGCCAAACCTACCGTGACCACCATAATACCCGGGAGATTTAACCTTATTTTACATTGTACATGTCAGTGGGAAATGAAATGTTCGGAAAGCTCAATCACTCCTGCACATTCAACTAGAAAATATAAGAAAACTAGAGGCTCCCAGTCAGACGTTACTGCATATCATTTCATGAAACGCATTTGAAAGTGATGGTATAAATTTAATAATGTGCCCAAAAATTTGGCATGCCCTGACAAGATTTCGAGGGAAAAATTCCCCAAAAAGAGTGTTGGCCTGTAGTTTCGATCCCGGGGGTCCAACATACTGAGTCGAGTCATCATTGTGCTCACAGGCCCGGCTTGTGCCAAACTTAGTAGACGCCATTCAAAGAGCACCCTAGAATCTCTCCTTCAGATCTAACTTCGTATTCATGAAGAAGAGCGGCGACAAGAAGCTCATTTGAAAATGAATTCAGCAGTGAAGAAAATCCTCTCAGCCTGTCATCCATAGTCAAGTTGAGTAGTTCTCACCATGGTGACTCAGAATGTCATGAATAGTGTCTGTAAAGATTCATGCGGGCATGTGTTCAATTCGGGGACCAAATTGTAGACCGCTGAATTCAACCTTAATAGACTACTTACATGACAATAAATGCTCCTCGAAATCTCCCGCATAACCGTGGGACGAAGAGCTCAACTTGGATTATTTATCTCCCCTGGAAGCAAATAAAGGCAAATCCTTTGTTACACATCACTGCATTGCATGCAGTTTGCAAATGAGCACACCTACGACCAAAAAAATTAACTCCAAAAAACGAAAAACCAGCAAAAAGAGTTGGCCTGTGCGGAAACGAATCCGCGGCTTTGATTTAAACTTATCAATAGGAGTGAGCTAACAGGCCTGTGCCAACGAACACAAGTTGAAATATACGAAATTTACTCATCCTCATAAACCACAGGTCCAAACTTGGCAATAGCCTTGATACATACTGACTGTCGTCATCTATCTTGGATGCTTGCAAAAACATTTCGTATTCACGAAAGATCCAAGCATCCCGAGCTCGTCTTTATACTATGAGTAAATCAAAGTACAGATGTCGTATATTAGAACATGGTGTGTGCCTACAGCGCTCCTACAAAGTACAAGCTGACGCTGAGGTATTACTTGCTGTAAATCGGTGAGCCGCAAAGTACATTGCGTGTCTGAGCGTCAGATTGTTCACCTAACATTTTATAACATGACCTGGGAATTATTGAATTCAAATGGAGACGGTTTCCACAAATATTTTTACAAAATGGTTACTAATCCATATTTCACTCACTCCAACCACTTGAAATCCATATAATTTCACCGCGTAGAATAACACTCTAAAAGTAATATGTCACACTGGTGACGTAAACCTGGCGGCTCATATCAACAGCTGCTGCATTTGGTTATGTTATATGCATTCAACACAGAGTCCACTTACAAAAATCCCAACATCCCCCAAGGCCTTCATATTCGCATGGTTTCGCATGACATTGTAAGGCACGTGCATCAATTTCATATTTGACAGCAATGTAAACAACACTTGAAGCCACAAATATTTTCATCCAACTCCATGCAAAAATTTTACGAATCCTTCGGTCTCCGCAGCAGCTCATGCTTATTGAAGATTTGAAGTACCACAGTATTGGATTCAGCAGATTCCTCACACATCTTTCCCCAGATTAACGCCCCCAACCAAAGCGTATGTATTCCGCGTAAGAGTTAAGATGAATTTCCGGAAACATTGCCAAATTGACGAAATGTCAGAGCCGTTTTGATTTTCATCGCATCAGTTCGTTTGCGCCTGTCACCGGCGGAAGTCTGCAGATCTGATCTTAAAATCAACGATAATAAACCATAATGCTCCTCAGGCCATTATAACAGCAGACATGCATGCATATGAAAGACAAGCAGCTGACACTGATTCCTTTATGAGAATGCCTCGTATAGCAATGATATTCGTGTCACTTCCACCAGCTCTGATTCACCATGAACATTAGTGATTGTGAGATAGTAGTGATGCAAATCGGAACCTGGAACTGCGAAACTATCCGGTTCCGTCCCGGTATCGGAACACGAAGATTCTGTTAGGAGAAGATTTCGGAACCGGAACGGAACGCATTGATTCGGAACCGGAAAGTTCCGACGTTCCAAAGTCGGAACTTAACGCGTGAACCGAATTTCAATCCTGTGATCGCAATGGCTAGCAACAGGGAATGTTGTACTCTTTTTACGTTTCAAATTTAGCTTTTATGACAAAAGGGAAAACTAGAACCAAACTTTTAAATTTGGCAGACACCGGGGCATATTATTACGGCAAACTGTGTCAAATCTATAAGCTGTGAATCTGATATTAATTTGAAATTCAGCTTGCGTTTACCGTTCTTGCGCATTCACTCATGTGACTCTTTTTGTTGTCATTTGACTCTCATTGTGACATTTTTGAATTTTGCAAAATTTTGGATTTTCGTCATTGAAAATTGAATTGCCTTAATTTGAAACCAAGGTTATGAAGTTAGGTTCGGCAGTCGCAGAGCAGTCTGCCAATTCGGTTTTTCAGGTGTAAAATACTGCCATCATTTATACTGCAAAGGTTAAAGAAACTCAAACGGGGGTTAATTTTCATTTTCGAATGCTATAATACAACATGAAAATTAATCACTTTATAGTTTTGCTTTATTTTGGAAAAAGCTAAATTCTTGAAAAATACCAAAAGGGACATGCACCCTTGGGAGCATGAAAATCCTTGAGAAATCCGGTGTTAAATTATCCACAGGTCATTTTACGAAATTTTCATTAATTTGCTAGTAAAAGTAGTTTCAGCGATGAAAATTTTCAAGTCTAGCGCAATTTTATTGACCGTTCTCATGCTAAAATAAAAAAAATGTGAAAATTGAAAATTTTGTGAAAATGACATCTGCAAAATTTGAGTGAAGTCAAGTTAGTTACTCGGGTCGAAAGCTCGTGAAGCTACTCTCATAAGAGTTTGAAATGTGTATTGATTACATGCTTGTTTAATCTCAATTTTTATTAGTCGTGTCGATGATGATATTTATTATTGTGGCTGTTTACCACCAATTAACATCTTTATGGTTAGCTTCCTTTAAATGTGTTGAGATGATGACTTAAACGGGTGTATTACTTTGTGTCATACAATTTTATTTCAGAATTTCCGGAAAGTTCCAATTTCTAAAACTCCGGTGCCGAATCCAGACTGGAACTTTTTCCCAGCGTTCCGTTCCGACCGGAATCGGAATCCTGAACTAAACGCAATTTTGTTCCGGACTACCATCACTATGAGAAAGGGCGATTTTCAACCCAGCGGCATCAGAATGCAGCTTCGGCAACGACACCGCCGAACCACATACAGACTCTTCCGCTCCTGGTCCATAATAGATTTTCCATTTGGAGGAGTTCAGCGACTGTGAATGCAACTATTGGTGGGCACATTGTTATTACGTATAAATCACTCGAAATGTGAAAAGAAAATTGGATTCCAATGCCAAAATCTGTTGAGTGGGTAGTTAAGGCCCATCGGTCTAAAATTCCAGCGTCATCATCAGTACGAACTGGAGCGTGCCGTAGTCTATAGTAGTAGGATTCAGTTTGTTGGACCCAAATCCAGCTGACTAACTCACGTAATTGAACCACGCGCATGTGTAGGGACAATCTCGTATTTACCATACCAAAGCAAATAGCACTACTGACTATATGTATAATTATTATGAACGGAAGAGCATTAAATAAGTATCTCATGACAATAATCCCGCACTTTTGTGCGTTGCTTTCCAAAGGGAAATTTCTGGTGATGTTTCTCCTATATTTTCCATGGCTCCGGATTATTCCCCCACGCGTAGGCATCACATCATTCAATCATCCATAAATCTCAAGAATCAATCCCCTACTATGAGGAAGCTCCCCTTTGTCAGGCACTTGAGTAGCACTTTGTTGTAGTGCGTTGACGTTTGATGCTGGTTCATGATAAGCCTTTAGAAAGGGACTTTGATGCGTGAGTGAAGAGGAGTTTTATACTGATCCATGCGGGAGTAAGCAGTATATAGTGTGATTGAATGGAGGCTCTTGTGTCAACGCAATCTATATACGCTGTTTACCGCTCAACCGGACGAGTAGGCTGGAATGTCTCATACTTATCATCTTCTTCGTGCAGCCAAATGAGAGTTGACGTGGAAATATATACTATTTACCGTCTTTAACGCACCAGGGATCCACGCGAAAGGCCTTGTATGTCAAGATTGTCGGGTTTTTCCATACGAGGGAATTCCACATCATTGAGGATCCCAGGAGTAATTAGGATCTCAGTTAGTCCCCGGTTAACATCGCAACGAGCAGCAAGATCCCTTAAAACGCGGCTCGGTCTGCCCAGCTTAAGTTGAAGAGAAACTTCGTAGAAAAAGTAGAGCTTTCATGTTTGACGTCCGCGAACTGGAGCTTACTCCAATTTTCACGACGTCCACCGGATTGCTCAAATTTCCCTTGTTTTACAAACAGTAGACGACAGATTCCCTGTTTCAGCAATAATTATACCTACACTCTTGAGACTCAAATGATGAGGTAGAGGATGACAGCTGAAAATAGCCTCGGGTTTTCATTATTTCAAAGCCTATTCCAAGTCCTCATGATCGCCTCTAATCCTCTGAGGCACGTTAAAATGTAAAGGAAGATGTAAATATTTACCGTGTGGAAGCGATTCATAGTTTCAAATTGAAACAGGAACAATAGCCGACGGTGACGATGTAATTAATGGAGATAAAACAGGGGTTCATTGTTCCCAGTGGATTGAATTTGAACATGTTTAAAGGAGAGGTAAAAATCACGACTAGGCCGTAATTATTTCCTAGCTTTCTGTTAAGGGGCGGTGGGCCGCTCATAATATGCTGCGCGTAGGCAGAGTCTGGGACTCCCACACGGAATGGTCAGGTCGGAGGAGGGATGGTTAAATAGGGGAGAGGAGGCAGGGAGCGGGAATCAGTCCGGAAAACTTGGTCTTCTTCACCAAACCTCCCACGGTCTCAAGAGAGGAGAGAAGGGTACAAGACGTTTGCCTGGACAGAAACTGTCATCCGTCATAGTTCTTCATACTTGAGTAGTCTTCTGGGTGGCACAATTTTCAGTGATTTTCCATGGCGTCACACGGGAGTTTGTATACCTCCGTAGTTGGATTCAGCCTCGTCCTACTGCTCGTCTGCACCTGGCAGGTGAGTTCTCAAATTTCAAAGTCATAGTGAAACTCGCACCTCTCATTCCACCAGTGGTAGCAATGTTGTTGAGCGGGGTGAAATTTCAAAGTCGACTTGTTTTCAAAAATTAAATTTCAAAACTGAATATCTTTAAAATTTTAATTTTAAAAGCTTTATGACTTTTATTAGAGTGAGAATAGAAGCCAACCAGTTAGCGTCTTAATGAACCTGACGGAATTCATAAGGACTAAAATAACTCCCTGGCTTGCTCCCACATTTGCATTGTGTAATCCCACCAGTCTGGTAAATGGGTAATATGATCTCACAGCTAAAGGGTTCGCTCATTTTTAATGGTTAGAGTTTTCCTCCGCGAAATTGCTTATGCCGCCCACTGCCCCTAATAACTACGCCTCCCTCTAAAGCTTCAGACCGGAACGTTGCTAAAATTGCAAAATCATTGAGGAAACCGGAACTGGGCGTCCTCCGCACATGTGCTTCATATCCAATTATTTCCCTCGCCCCCAATGTCAAGTCCGAACCCTTTTACTGAGCTATAGTAACAAATTAGGAAGCTGGAGTAGAAAGTTTCCCACATATTCTATTATAACAAGGTCATTCTTGTCACCCAGTGGAGCATCCTTTGGCTCCACCGCTGAGCTCAAGCAATAACGGATTCGCGAGTGAAAAGAATTTGTCCCGTCGAGCACTTCTTAGGATTGAGTAACTGACGGAACTCATCCATTTATCTCGGGGGACAGTGTCTGCGATCACAAGTATTTAAGTTCCC
>WJFA01004323.1:0-10945 GCA_009870155.1 Pseudobourletiella spinata | reverse complement strand
GCCACGACAGATTGTCACATTGGAGTTCTCAATCAATTGCGACGATAGACCTATTTTCTGTTCAATCTCCCCATCGCCTTCGCCGGATATATAGTAACGGTGGTGGTGGTGGCAACAGCGTGCGGAAGTTTTGCAACCCAACATGACCCATAACGAGAGCATAATGGACGAGCTAAAACGTAACAAACCACCACTAACGAGCACTGAATAGTATCCAGTCAGCTTTCCAATCCCGTCATTACACATTTCTCACGGCGGATTTCCAGCCCTTATACTACGAAGGGCTCTGCAGACATGGTGATACAGCTATGCATGGGGTTCACAGTGCGATAATAGCATGGCTGGAAACGTTTGAGCATGTCAGGCTCCGCTTCACATGCCACACACATCTCGTACAGGAAGGGGCACATTAGGAATACCTGTTTACTTTGGATCAACTTGCATCCTAAACCCGATTTCCTCGTCTGCCAACTAACTTTGGTTACCCGTGTACAAACAGGGACGTGCACCACACTGGGGTGACGAGCATACTGTCTCCTCCAAACGTGGTTCGTGGAGTGGCGGCGATGAGGACTTGTATAAAATCAACCTTTCCGTCCCACAACCCTCAATTGCTTTACGGCTCCCGTCTCATCGGTTTCCCGGACTATCCTGCACGGACCTACGACAGCTACATAAGGAACCGCCTCTGGCTCCCACTCTCATACTTCATCCCGTTTGGAAGCCCTTGGGTCGCAATAATTGTTCTCGAAATTCAGAGGACAAAATTTTGGATCCACAACAGGAACTCCTGTGCCTCTCCCTTTCTCAGTGAAGAAACTTGCTACCCCGCTGGTAAGTGTAAACATTTTTACTTTTCTCTGAAACTGTGAGTTTCTGTGGGAATTCCAAGAAAATCTGAAAAAGCGGCAGCTAGAAATAGTTAACCCAAGCGTCTGCAGCATTGTAGCCGTCACTACCGGGACGGATTTATTCGAACATAAGTCGCCAGTTCACCCGCGGTGGCTAATAGTTTTTCCAGTTGCCCCCTGCCCAGTTTAGGTATCGCGGATTTTAATTTTGAGTTGAAGTGGAAAACTTGGTCAAAACATTGGACGTTGCCAAAATATAGTGGCGCCAGTTTTAATTTTGACTCACAAACCCGCTACAACCTCTCCAAAACTTCTGGCATCGGACATAACTGTTTCTGGGGCAACATGAGCGCGTGGATTATCCATCCAGGGGATGAGGTTCGTACGTTAAAGGGCTGCGAAGCGACACCACTATCGATGGCTGTGCAACAGGTAGGCAGGAGATTACGTCATAGCGCAACAACACTTGGTAATTTTTGAAATTTTTGGCTTCCAAGTACAACAGAATTCATTTAATATCACATGAGATTTATTTAACAATGAGAAGTCAGAACTGTGACATTCGCAAACTTTACGTGCTTTTACGAATGAGAAAATGCGTGGGAATTAGGAATTCAGTAAGACTTGAGAATTTGCTTCGTTGTACAATTAATGCTAGTAAGATTTGGATCGGAAACGAAATGAGAAAGCGGTCCCTCGGGTTGAGAGTTGATCCCCTGTGAAAACTGGAAGGGAACGGTGGTAATCTCAAAATTTCCCTGGAAGTGATGGACAAAATTAATTGGAAAGATCGCGGCTACCATTTTTGCTTTAGATTCAATTTTAAATGAAAGAAGCTCAGTTCAATGATGCGAACTCACGTTTGAGTAATTGTCATTGAGGGAACAAGGAAACTAATTTTATAAATGCTCACACAGAATTCAACTTGTTCACAATCGCAAGCATCTGATTCCCATCAAATCTTGACATGAAATGTCTCCCAGTATCTATGATTATTTTCGCCGGTTGTTGGTGTAGGGTCGTCCCTGCATGCAAAGCTATAACTAGATTGATCTGTGATATGTCAAATATTCCAGCCAGAAAAGTCGCCTGACTTCTTACTGTTTTTCATCTTGAACTTCGTGAGTGGATAAGCAGAGCCAAACAATAGATTTCAGTGTCTGCTGAGACTGTATGTTCGTAAAAGTGCCTCCGGGTCTACCTCCGTGGCACGAGACGCCGAATAGCAGTGGAGCAATCCGGTAAAAGTACTCTGGTTTCTGTTCAAGTTATTTGTTGGCGGTAGGGCACATTTAGGTCAATTAGAGACACGCCAAATGCATTTTCCAATGCTTATGTGAGCACTGGAGCGGTTGTTTTTGTCAACTGCTGAGAATGAAGCACTGCCGAAGCGACCTCGTGCGTTTGCGCATCCGTGTGGCCGGTCATTAATAATAACTGTATAGTATGCATTTCCTTTAAAAAATAACCTGCCGATCGCGTTTATTCGTGTAGATTCTAAAATGGAGCTCGGCCGGATAAAGTAACCGGTAGGTCCATCTGGCATTCGGCAGGTTTTTGGTAATATACGGGTC
The DNA here is from genome assembly GCA_009870155.1 of Pseudobourletiella spinata. Lineage (NCBI taxonomy): Eukaryota > Metazoa > Arthropoda > Collembola > Symphypleona > Bourletiellidae > Pseudobourletiella > Pseudobourletiella spinata. The sequence goes on along the minus strand of WJFA01004323.1, from coordinate 8,520 downwards.
CTGGCCGGATACTAAAGAACATCCGCCAAATATTTTTATCGCATGCTTCTCGAAAAATATTCGTTACGATTTTACCTTTGACCATAATTAGGGGTCGTACACTCTGTATTAGCAGAAGTGTCAAAACAATGAACGTGACTTTCAAAATTTTTATCATTTTTATTTCACAGAAGTAGCACCACCATTCCCTCAATAAATTTCATTTGGAAAGCTTAATGGGTCTGCAGTGAAGTTTTGCAATCTGTCATTAACCGTGACCTCAAATTTCACAGAACATTACAATGAGTCAGGGTCAGTACCAGTGAAGCAAGTTCAAGTCGTGCCAATAAGTCTCATTGGCCGAGGCCATATTTTTACAAATTCTCGAAAATTCTAAAATTACCAGTTTTATTATTCAAATCATCCAGTTCATAGTTCATGATCATCTTTCTCATTCTCACATACAAATCTTTTTCTCACTCTCAATTCCAAATCTCTTTCACATTCTCAACTCTAACGAGTAATACCTTTTAATGAATGAGGATACTAGTCCCATCATATTTAGCAGTGTCTGAAACCTAGGAAATTGAAAAAGTCTCTTGGGCATGGCGTAGCATTATCCCGGGAAGCAGTAAAAGTATTCCAACGAAACCAAAAGTTTTATTTTCTAATGGGATTTACCGTGTAATTTAACGTTCTATGTGATTTTTTGTCTCCCAAGGGCCCCCCTTTGCGATATTTCAAAATTCTGGAAAAAGTCTGTTTCACTCAACCAACACAAACACTCTTGTGTACCAGCTTATATCCCGCTCCCTTATTATAATTTCGATTCAGTCATCAAACCTTAATTAAAACCGAAAGTATTAAATTTAAAAAACAATTAGGATGACTGTAGTAACTATAGCTCACAGCTTCGAGCTGCATTTGTTGCTGCCAGTTACATGACTCTTAGAAGAGAAAATAAGTAATAGTCGTAATATTTATTCCATAAAATCATTCCAAGAGATCCTCCCGTAACCCTTGCGGGCAATTTCAAAGTATCTCATCAAAAGCCCAGTAATCCCCTAAACTCGTAAGAGCCTATTATTCAGTGTAGAAACTCAAGTCAAATCTTTCCACTCTTGTATTTGTCCTTTCGCACCATTGAACACGGAGGAGCGGAGCATTGTTTGAAACCTGTGCTTCTGAGTGTCACAGTGATTGAGAAATTATGAAAGTTGACTCCACAGTCACTTTGGGTCCATATCTTATGTTCACAATAAGATCAAGTGTGAGAGAACTGTGTGCTATATAGCTACAATAAAGCGATTTACTCAAGCCTCCAAATTCCCCTCATCTCATTTTACATGAGCTCACAGAGTCTTCGTCTGCAAACGATTTTGACCTGCTTTCTCCCGGAAATAAAGTACACAAAAGGCTTGAGTGAAGCTTATATGATTTGACTAAAGGCAAGAGCCTGACATGATTTGAGACGTCACACCTCCCGGGCTCAATATCTCAGGCTTGTTAGGCTCCAAATCCTATACCCGCCCACTCAGTCAATCAGTCAGCTGTACCCCTTATATTCTATGATGATGATGATGATGATCAGCTTATTCACGGAGCAAACATGGGCTAAAATCTCATCAGAATCAATGAGGTGTCTCATATGGGCCGGGAAAGTGGCTGGATATTATTAATTTGGAGTGCGGTTTCCCTCTGGTCTGACGGGTATACGCTATTGGGGCAGAAAGGCAGCGGAGTATGTACTTAAGGATGACACATGCTCTTATTGCTCTATCTAATCTTGCCGCTCGCGGAGGTTTTTCATATTTCCCACTGAGTGAGTGAGGGAGTTGAGCCGGAGCATCTTTTCAATTGGTATTCCGTTCCCGGACAGGCTTATACATCAAAGCCACCCTCAGATCCTTCCAAAACGTCAACTTTGACGTCTACATAATTTCCGGTCTACTCATCTGAACAGGATGAGGAACTGTAAGCCATCAGGAAGTAGGAGGGATGATGCTCGTTACCATTCCAGTCACCTGTAATGACTTGCTGTTCCCTTTTGGCATATGCTCCTTAATGGAGTCTCACAGCGAACACAAGTCAACTCACAAGAGGACTCACGGAGTTCCTGGCGCGTTCAGCCTTCGGTTGTATTGAAATGGCTCAAGAAGAAGCCGTGATTTAATATTCATATGCATTAATACTTTTTGATGTAATATGTAATTAGTATATACTTGGATTAGTACACTGTAGCGTATTTACTGCTTATGAGTTCATGCGTTAATACTGTGATATGTAAAGTATGTACTTGATATGCTTTACTAGTTAATACTGCGGTAGATAGCGTGTGCACTTCTTATGTTCATACCGTGCCTCGTAACATGTGCAATTAATATGCCTAGAATATTATCATAATTTCTGGAATTTTTAATCTCAGACCGGCTCCTTCTCGTCAGTGCCAAGTGTGGTCGAAATCATGGTGATGTCAAGTCAGAAGTACTTAACCATCCTCTTCCTCATTCTCTCCGTTGGAATCGCAATCGTCGTGTCCCGCACTGCCCCCATCCAGAAACGGGTAAGGACCTTAGGGTTTCCACCTATTTTTAGCAGCCTGTCTTATAGGTTTACGTATCTCATCCGCGTACTACCACTACTTGTGAAAATCACGGAGGGGCTCAATAACGAAACTTATGTCTAATGAGCCTTGCCCCTCCGGAGACTACTATGCATGGAAAATCCACAAAACTATGGCTCTGTTGACCTTTCAATTGAATCCGTGGGGAATGTTATGATCATCCGAGCGAGCCGTAGTCGCCGGTATTATTGTGGGCGCGGAAAATATCCTGGTAAAATCTGGGATTTCCAGTTGCAGCCCAAATACACGGCGTTACGTTGACATTTCATTGATATGGCTCTGCTGAGATTGAACCCTCCACCAAGTTCAAATATAGTGGTTCCCTCTGGAGATTCTCTAATATAGCAAACCTTCTCCACTACTTCACTACGTATTAAATTCATGCTTGACGGACGTCCAGTTCAGTCCAGTCCAGTGCCCCTCGGTAGAACTACACTAGATTTAGAGGGTGCCAGATGACGAGACAAGCATTCAGAGGACGGTGATCACGGGGAGGGGATAAGTGTGGCTTTGTAATTAATCTAATTTTTAAGTATGAAATATCGGAATTGAGCTCATAGGGTCATTAATTGTTTTATAGAGCCTCATGGGATTAAGTCAAGTGGACGGATCCGACATGAAGCTACGACCGAATAAACGAACCTTCTGCAATGCTTTCACGGGTAATTTCATATGATGTCACCTCAAAAGGTTTTCAAACGCAGGATCATTCATGTTGACGTGCTTATGATTGAATTCTTTATGAAGGGTGTGCGGGTAAGAGGAGTGACCCTGTCGTCGTCTCTACTAAGCAAGACTACGACTATGACCAGCAGGGAGGTGAGGGGAACGCGGATTCCGTTGATGATGTCGTTCGGGATATCCTTGCGGAGGCGCGGCTGTACGAAGCTCTTCACTCTCGTGGTGGTGCTGGCAGACCCTCAGAGGTAGTTTTCCAATAATAGTAGCCCTTTTGGAGTAGTTTGGAGCTTAGTTGGAGTAAGGATTTATTTCATGAGGATCATTCATCTGTTTCTGTGTGGAATTCTCAATGTAAAATAGGAAACTTTTAATTTCAAAAATCCCCGGCTGAAGTTGTGCCATTGATTCATTGACTCAGTCCTGTTACGTAAATAAATGGAGCAGTTCAAAAAACTTCGAATGAATCCGGGCCGATCCTGTGACCTGTGTCTTGCGAACCCTCCCGGCACATTATTACACCTTTGTTGACTGACTGAGGCTTGTTGTGAGCACCAATAGAGACGTCTGTTTCTCTCTTTCAGCAAAATCGACAGGTGGGATTTTTCCCGCGCCAGAAGAGATCCGCCGGAGGGGCAAAGGATGCTGATGATGACTCAACAAAAACGGGAAAGTCTCACCACTGAGAAATCATCGGTTATTCCACGGTTATATTTTACTTGTAGTTAGGTGTAAAAACAGTATGTATATGTATGGGAAGCAATTTAGGCAGTCGTCAAATATTTAAAGTTATTATGTATACGGTACACGATGGGAGAGAGATGGATGTCACTGAAAAAGTCCTGTCTATCTTTCGTGTCTGCATGATTGATACCTTTCATAAGCTAGCAAAGCTGTTCAAGTAGTGCGCGTATTATTTGCATTCTTCTTTGATAATATATGAAGACTCTCACGACATCCTGTTCTCCAATCTCCAAACGATCCGTCGTAAATTACAAATTTATTCCTCCAGAAGACAAGGGCAGCACGAATCACCGCAGAGCAGAGTTCACAGGTCACAGCTGCTATAAATCAATTGAGAGTTGAGTACAGGATTAATTTCAAGCTGCCTACTCTTGAATATTTAAGTATTTATGTGCCACAATATGATAATATAAAATATATGGAAATGTACGTTTTCATCTCACAACCTAATTACCACTGTGTAATGTCTTGTGCCGTTCGAAGTAAATCAAGGTGTTTTGGATGAATATGACCTCTGAGAATTTCTTCATTCCTTCTCTGCACAATAATGTGGCGCCCGCAAGACCTTACGAATAATATTCAATTCAGAATGGAACATATAAAGTAATGTCAGACGTTAACATACATATCCCACGGTCTAGCATATCAATCGCCGCTATTGTTATGCTTTCTGCAATTGTGATTGTAACTGCCAACACCGTTTGAAGAGATGGTGTGCTCTGTGGTGAGAGCCATCACATGTAGCGTTCGTTGTATCCCCAACACTGTTTCAAACTCTTGCGTGGAATGAGTGAGGTGGTTTTAGTTCGGCGTATTTAGTCAGGAATTTCAATGGTGAAAAAAACTAGTTCTAGAATTCTAGCTACGATTCTATTTGGAGTGGCACTAATGGGCAGAGTTCACGGGGAATTCTCTAGGCTGACTCTGTATGCAGAAGACGGCGCGAAATTTGAATTAAATGCTCGAATGTGCACAGCCGGGGCTTACTTGCCACTCCCGCAGGCAGTAAAGTTCAAGTGCGCATGTGTGGAGGGAATGTAAGTAGTCAGATTTTCAAAACTGTGCCCGAGAAATGGATTTGACCCATTTTTTATGCCTTCGCGCCTTTTTCACTAGTCTTTCTTATTAGCGGCTGCTCACATACGACGTCATCACTTATACGGAGGGAGGGGGTCAGCTGTAATGATGGGCCTCCATTAGCGCCTATGGTGACGCTAATGGAGACAGGGAGGGAGGGGGTCAAAATTTGGCCAAAAATAGATGACATAATATGTGAACAACCCCTACAATCTTAATTTTCAGATGGGGGTTTTATTCCAAGTATTGCAAGAAACCGAAACTGATCGCTGCCGGAAATGGCACTTGTTTCCAGCTCACATTTCTACAGCAGATTACTCAAGTCATAAGCTTTGGTAACTATCGCTACCCGTTCAAACCCTCCATCACCCTCTTCCGAGATGATTTCCAGCTGAAGATCCAAACATTTTACACGGATGACCCTGAGATTCGGCTGGACGTTCCGGGTGTATTTATGACCGTTACGTCTGCAGCCTGGACGATTGTGAGTGAAACTGGGGAAGATGTTTGCCTCCAGTCAGGCTTCCCACACGATTCAGAGGGGATCTATTGTATTTTCAAAGTGGCGAGCACGGACATAGCCATGTGGGAAGAAATTGGGAAGATACAAAAGGGCTGCCGATCCTCCATGACTGTCTTCCCAAACGTCTGTTACCCCATCTTAAATTTTAATAATGGTATAGGATCACGCCTTTAACTCATCAACCTTTTGTTGCCGCTGGAAGCAGAATGAGCCTTATTTTGTTGTAATCTTCAGAGGATTGCGAATTTGAATATCCTCAGAGGCCAGTGACACCTGGGGTAACAACCACAATTGCCTCTGAAAGTTCAACAATCACCAATAAGTATCTGACAACATCGATCCCCGCCATAACTAGTTTCACAACTTTAGTCTCTGTTTTCACGTCGTCAGTCCATACTGACACATATACAAATATCCACTCCCACAATGGCGTCGACCGCAGCCATGATTGATCCACCATCCACCGTCATAACATCGTTGATGACAACGTCAACCGTAATGAGTTCAACAACATCCGCCACAGTTTCCACAACAACCACTCTAATAACTTCTACGGAACCGCCCTCAGCAACTTGCAACGAAGGGATTGATCGCGAAGATGTGAAGGGGCACTGGAGTGCAAACGTCAAGTCAAACCGCCCACAATGTAGCAGAGTTTTTTCAGAAGTTCTGCAAACGGATTCGTTAAAACGATTTGTAACGAGCCGAATGCAGAAACTTATCAAATCCCGGCAGAATTCGTTGGATCAAATGGCTCAGATTCTTCAAATCCACGTGGAACTCTTCAAAATTACATGTCCATCACGCGCATTTCCCCCCGAATTTGTCAATGCCCTCAGCCGGGCCTTTACTTGGATTTTGGAGGAGGACTTTTTCTTCGGTGTGGAGGAGTTTGAAGCGTCGCTGTTTCACAGGGTTCTCTACGCCTTACAGACGTGCGTGTCCAACGCTCAGACATTACAGTTTGAGGAGCAAGAAACCATCTGCAACGCCACAAAGGTATGTCCATACAGGCCGTGCCAGTAAATGCATCAAACCTGGTTCAGATTTTGTTCGAAAATCAAACATAGACACATTAATCTGGAGTGTTCATTTGCACATTGGATCCTCATCAAATGAATCTTAGCTGACATATTTTGGCACTAATTCTTGTGTAAATTTCTGCCCTGCAGCTTCTTCCCAAGATCATGATCGGTAGGGATCTGCGGCCCATTGTGATCCCAGAGATGAATAGGTGGAGGAATTACGAGCCAGTGATTGAAGTCGCCTGGAAATTCTTCGTCAACGCTCACTCCTTCTGCTACAAAAACTTTTACAGGCAAAATGACCACCACTCCTACTCTCTCAAAATACTTCAGCTCTTTTCCAATTCCATACTTGAAAAATGGTAAAGACTGAACGTTAGACCTGCAGTAGTTACTTCGTCGATAATAACTATTGGTCTGCCCCAAACCAGTGTGATGTATCACTGAATTCTGTGTAGGAAGCAGCCAATGCGGAGTAAGGATGTGTACAGATTTATGGTACCAATCTTGGAGGTCTTGGACATAGCACTAGACAATATGGATATCTGCGTCGCAGCCGTATCCTTCGTTTCCTCCTGCCCCGTCTGGCTCGACCGGAGCTCCTCCAGGGATGGTGGTCTGGCAGCCGTGCAGCGGTAAGGGATGGGGCGTGCTACAAGCAGAACTTTGAAGATAGAAGCACTTTTGAGGATATAGGATTGGGAATAATTTAAAAGTACGAATACGGGATAGGAATTATGAATGAGGATTAAAAAAACGTCACATCAAGATTAGAATTGAGGTTAGGGATTGAGAATTAAACAAAATCGCTTAGAATTATAGACTAAAGGAATTACGTATTTAAAAATTTTATGCAGCCACTGCACTGGGACGTTGTCCAATTCATTTTTTTCGTAGTTTAAAACATTTATTCACCAACTTTTTCTATATTGAAGGCAAGTAACAACAGATTTGAAATTTTAAATGAAACAAAGAATCAGACTCCGGTTGAGTAAGGCCGTCATTTTCATAGCCAAAGAATGGCAACTTTGTCCACTGTCCCTGATTTTTGCATTATTGACTGTGGAAATGCTTCCTTTTGACATCTGCTGGAGAATGCCTACAGCAGCGGTGCAAAATCATTCCGAATTCACCCTAAGAGCATGCTGAATTTTTTCTATTTTTATCCCGGTGGAGTTCAATGCCAACCCCTTCCAGGGGCTAGGATTTAAAATTAAAACTATTAAGAGTTCTAGGATAAAGATTGAGGATTAGGATTGTCTCGCAGTATGTTGGGATTAAAAATGGAGGACAAAAATTGATCCTCAACTTTCAATCCTAATTCTCAATTTAATCCTCCATCCTCAATGTAATCTTCAAAGCTATGGCCGTAAGTCATTTGCAATAGGAATTGATAAACTTGATTGGTTAGGGAGAAGAGATCAATTTGGGTTCACCATTTCAAGAGAAATAGAGAGGACGCCGTTATATGGAACGGAAATGGCTTCTGCCTCCAGTCTTCGGACGACCCTAGCTATTTCTTGGGCTTCGGCAGATGTGCTCATCCCTGAGATCTTTTAACTAATTTTTTAAAAATAAATGTCTACATACTTACTGCGCATTGTGGATCATGACTTAACAACGGAACCAAATATTTAGTTCAATCTTATGAGAAATTATTAGTACTATTTTTTCCCGCGTTGCATCACGCTGGAGCACAAGGAAATTTGGTGAACAATGATGTGAGGGTAAAGCGCAATGTGCATTTTCATCGCTCCAGTACTCGAAAACTTGTCAATCTGCGCCACTAATCCCAAAAAACCACTGTTCTTTTGTTGGGCCTTCCCTCATCAATGGAGAATGGGCTTGATACGGAATCTGCACTTTGTATC
>WJFA01004322.1:0-10948 GCA_009870155.1 Pseudobourletiella spinata | reverse complement strand
CCGCTTTCAGATAGGTAATCGTTGTGGGTGAACTACGCGATGCACAGGGTGTCGGCGCTGTGCGCCGCGGACACCTGAAAACGTCCCTTTGTAAATTAAAGTTACACTTGAGTTGCTCTGACATTCCTTCGAAGCAGATATTAATCGTAGTGAATGCAAGCAAAATTAAATCCCTCGATGCTACCCCCATTCCAAAGAAAGTCCTCTTAGCTACATTGTGGAGTGCACATGCATGCATGAAGTGCTATTCCTTCGTATGACAGCAAGGAAACTGCAAAAATTTGGCGGCAGGTCTTCCTGCAGGTGCACTTCCATGACTTCATACCTTCGCACTTCCCGTTGAGAGCACCATTCTGATGGCGACGGTTCGAAAATTATGAGATACGCTTACCACATCATGAAAAACATCTAAAGTTTGGAAAACAAGGACAAATCCTGAAATCAAGTACTTGTCCTTGAAAAATTTGGCTTGATTTTTGTCGAGTACGGGCACCCCGAATACAACGCCGGTTGAGAAGATTCATCAGGGAGGAAAAAAATTTACGAGGGATGTTTAAGTGAATTTCCCGGCGGGGCCAACGTAATAATGCTCGTAACCAGCGTAACTACTAAACCTGCCAAACATGGGCATTGCTACTGGGTGCAAAATATGCAGTGCAGGTAATGACAGGAATTGCAGGAACCTAAAGTGACCACATGGACCTTTATTTAAATTTCCTAATTTCCAAAATCGACTTATCTCAAATAACCATCATTTCTAAAAGTAATAGTGTACATAAAACTGTTAGTCTATATTACTCCCCAGATATAATAACGTATTCTATTATATTAAAAGCAGCCATACCAGGGGACCTTTTTACATGTAGCCACCATACAAATCAATGATTATAAGCGGCAATGGATGAAAAATGGCCAATTACTGCCGGAAATTCAGATTTGGCTCAGTTACAGGCCGCTTAAGTTTTCATCACCTCGTGCCTAAACAGGAGGATGTGGTAGGTGTACAAAGCGGATCGGCTCCGGGCTTATAGAGGGCAAACGACCGGGCCCTAGTATATCCTAGCCATGAGATAACAATGAGATTTCCCGCAAGGATTTCCATGCGCCCAATGGTCTCCCCTTTGGTGTTTTGTGAAAAGTTGACTTGGGGGAAAAATAGTAAAATCTGTTCAAGAAGGATGTATTGGGGGTAAATTTGGGTGGTGATTCAAAATTTGAGATTAGCTTTTCAAAAAAATTTAGATGTTTAAATTTTATTTTTCACCGAAATCATTTTTGCGAAATTTAACAAGGGATTTTAAACATGGATTTTGTGGCATGTTTGCGCAGGTTTCTATTATATTACAACGTAAACCATATATTTTTTTATGTATACAATGAGCTATATTCTTCTGGAGTGCAAAAGCTGTACAGAGTGTCTCTGTGTTCAGCCAATCCCAATCCAGTACTGTCCATTGCTTCCTTGGCATCCAAAAAGTACGACCGAAGTTTTCCTTCAACCGGCGAAACGATTCCAATCATATGCAAAGATGATTTGTTTGGGGTAGCTTTGTTTGCTACAACGGCGAAAGGAGGAGGCCGATTTGTACCCGGAAGTAGCTTTCTAAGATCCTCAGACATTTTGTCCCTAACAGCTTTATAAAATGATCTCGTCAGGTCCCTACTGAATTTTTCACTGTGATTGATGTCTCCTTTGGGCAGATTGTCTGAATCTCGCATTGCAACTTCACTCTCGAACCCGTGGTAGCTTCGATCAAAATGGATACAAGCGTAAGCTGCTCGGGCCAGAATTAAACCAGCTTGATAGTTTTCTACGGATAAAAATTCAGCATCCGCAGTACTTCTTTTTTTAATTGCATGTTGATGAACATCGGTTTTGATGTGATCCAGCATTTTCTTTTTCAAATCTCCGAATTTAGCATGCTGGGTTCCAGGGAATGATGTTCCCAAGCTATAGTCATAGCCAATTCTTCCATATTTATCCCCATAGTCCTCCCCACAAGGGATACAGCATACACGTTTGTTTTCTGGATCTTCCGTAAATACTTGAGAGTAATGGCAAAGCTGTGGAATTGAGCTGCAATGACTAAATTGCTGACGTAGACGATTTTGCATTGTAAGCGTTTGAGACTCGTTTAGGTGGGGGCCACAATGATCGGTATAATTTTGCAGTAGTTGTGTTCAGATGTGACTGATGACTGAGCAACAGCGATCGTAGAATTTTTGCTTGTGTATTGACTCTGCGAATGTTCACCAACTGAAGAAGTAACTCCAGTTGCCTATAAACACCAAATAAACAGGTATATTTTAATCTCACTGGTCCTTGTAAATTTCGTTCAAAAGTCTTAAAATGACTTTTAACATAAGTGTCACCTTGGTCGTATCTTTCTTGTTGATCTGTTTTCCACTCACTGAATCGGAGCATTTGTCTTGAAAGGAATCCTTCTTATCTCACAAAACTCGGTCATTTCCCTAACATTCACATTATATTTCAATCGATATAAAACTGACATTGCATTGGGTGAATGAGTATCATTGATTTATGACACTTGATTTGGCACAGGCATCTGCAGGTCTTGAAAGACAATATTCAGTCACTTTCATGAATTTTTCCGTAGACCCCTGCAATTTCAATTTTAAAATTGTTTTAACAATGGCGAAAATGAAAGGGTTTCTCATATTCTTTAGAACGAGTCAAATCATTTTACCTGTAAAATTTGAGCATTCAGTTCCTGTTTCTCGTTTGGTGATGCTGGAGTGTTTCCAACCCGTTCGCAAACTTCAAATTTGTTCGAATCTTTCGACTGCAATTTCCTTCTGGCAATATTACGTTTTCGTCTCTGATTTTCTATTTCCCTTCTTCGGCATTCGTCCTCTCTTCTTTTTAATATTTTGTCTAATTTTTTCTGACGGTCAGCTACAGCCTGCTGAAGTTTGTCCTCTCGCAATTTGATAGCTTTTTCCAACGCTATTCTAGCCTTGATTTCATCTCTCTTTTCACATTAAGTTTACCATTCTTGCTTGACTACGAAAAAAGATCAGACTGTAAAGCAGTATACAGAATTTAAGTATTCCACTAGTCAAAATCGGAAAAAGGAACGACATGTATAGGTGAGTTATAAATATGTGATATGATAATGATGCGATGATGATCATGAATTAATATGAATGATCATAAATCTACCTCTTCCGCTGTTTTCCACAAGTATCCCTCATGCTCACGGACAATGTGCCTCTGAAGGCTGGATTTACACATTTTGGTACCACAGTATCCGCAAAAAACTATTTGTCGTACTCTTTCCATTTTCTTATGAGGTCTGGAAAAATTTATTGTTACACCATGCAAAAAATAGACTGAAAAAATATTCCCTAAACTGCCGGATCGAAGGGAGTGGCATGTGTATGCTTTCTCGTCAGGCTATATTGGAGTTGAATTTTGGAACCACTACAAGAAGTTAGTAGAGAGTCAAAGCTGACCATGGGTCAAAGGTCACAGACCGATGGAAAAATTTCCTTTAGCAATGTGATTTACCGCAGGGAGTGGCATGCAAATGCTTTCAAGTTAAGCCATCTTCCAGCAGCACCTCACAACTATTACATGAGAAATTAGAGGGGCAAGACTGAACTTTGCGTTGTCGCACGGCTTAGTTAAGATCATAAAAGTTGATATTTACTTTAAAAATTTCATAAGCTGATCATAAAATTTAATTATTCAATTAAGGTTCAAAACATTATTGAAGGTAAGCTTATTAAAATCCATCAAAGAGGCACATAAGGAGTACAAGAGTCCCCAAAAGCGCCTCTAAACCTTTAATTATTCAATTAAGGTTCAAAACATTATTGAAGGTAAGCTTATTCAAATCCTTCAAAGAGGCACATAAGGAGTACAAGAGTCCCCAAAAGCGCCTCTAAACCTATGCGCATGAAGTAGTTGAACCAAATAATGATTCTTTCCAACTTCGATCCAGCAGCTAACTCGCTTTTGCTTTTCGGTGAGCTCTGCCAGCACAGACTCCGGTAAGGTTTCTAGGGAAATGAGATGACTGATTCAGATCATAAACTTTTCGACAGAGCAAGTGAAGACCATAAATTACCCCGAAAAATGACTTTCTTCCGATTGGTGCCATATTCCACAGACATGTGCCCATCCAATTCATTCTGGATGCCGTCCATTCTTTTAAATTCAAAAACAAGCTCGCTGTCTTGTCCGAATTTTCGTCGGAATGCTTGGAGTTTGAAGTTAAATGACTCTTCTTTATGGTCAGACGGATCCATTGCATTGTCCTCGGAGTTAAGTCGAACGCAGCCCGTAATACTTCCTTAAATATTTTAGAAAATTAAAAAACCAAGGCTCCAAAAGGCCTTATTGACTTCATGAAAGGCATTTACCGCATTTACTGGTGGGAAATATACTTCGTCCCTGGAATGAAAATCCTTATGGGAAATCCCATGTTAAATTCTCCCAAATTCATTTTCATTAAATTTTCAATTTTCATAGTTTTTGTTGTTATTGAATGTTCATGTCCCCAAACATAATCTAGAGTAACTAATTGTCATTGCTGCAGCTACTGATTGCAAAACTATGAAAATTAAAAATTTCATGAATTTTGCCACGCCAATTAATAATCGTATTCGCTAATCAATTTCGCAGTGAAGCTTAATCAGCAATCATAATCAGTAATAAGTACCGTGTCTACTTTTAATCGTAATCAGTAATCATGATTAATGAAAAATTTTAATCATTACATCCCTGACGGGAGGTACACAAATGGTGACACTATGTGAGTGAAATAACTAATCTCAAATTTTGAAAACTGTGTGGCCAGTGGCCAAAAGGTTCCTCTCCGGGAGTAGTTCTGGAGAATACCGTTTGTACCACACGGTGACCATCAGTACGAGAGATATGGGTAAAATAGGGGATAGTTTTGTCGGGTTATTTCATTTCCTACTGATTTTTAAAAACCTTATTGTTTTAAACATGATTTAAGTTGATAAAAAGAGTAGTTTTTGTTAAATTTATGTTCGAAACGATTTATAATTTGGAAATCATGATATCTACATCATTATTTTGAATTTTGCGAAAATTTTGATTTTCCTATTAGAAGCTTTAATAGCCTTGAATTTGAAACCAAGCCAATGAAAATGGGTTGAGCAGTACAGTAGCAATTTGAAAACAAAAATTCTAAGTCCGCCAATTTGGCTTCGTCAGTGGTAAAATACTGTTATAGTTTCGAGTTTAAAGGCTAAAGAGCTGAAAACGGGGTTTAGTTTCATCTTGGAATACCACAATACAGGTTAAAAATCAATCATTTTAAGGTTTTGCCGTAATTTCGGAAAAAGTGAAATTCTTGGAAAATATCAGATTTTCAAGAAATTTTCTATTCTTTCAAATAGTAGTTTCAGGAATGAAAATTTTCAAAGCTAGAGCATGTTCTTGATCGTTCTCAAGCAAAAATTACAAAAAGTATGTAATTGAAAATATTTTGAAAATGAACTTCGGAGAATTTGGAAGCTGCTTAAAAGTTTTTTACATACTTGGAAATGCTTTTAAATATTAAAGAACATTATACTAATACACAAATTATTAAAAATGCTGTAAAAGGCTTTTAAAAACGGCCATTTTCAAGGCTGGTTTGCAAAAAAATTAAAGAATTTTAAGCCAATTACTTTAGAACTTTAAAGCATTTTCGCGAACATCTTACTCATAAGGAGATAGTGAGTGATTTTTGAAAACTGCAAAAATCTCTCTTTAGTTGTTGTGTGTAGTTATTATCCAATTGTATGGTTAACAAAACCTATACTTCACATTTCCTGAAAATTTCACCGATTTCTGAGTCATACAGTTTGGTAAACAAATTTCGCCTCGTCTTGTCAGACACTGTGTGTTAATGGACATTAACTCGAAAATTAACATGGAATTTTTCAGTCAGCACGTACTCCCCTCCCTCCTTATTTATCGCAAACTTAGTGATCCTCCAGAATGGTCAAACCTAAGTTTCCACACGTAGCATTTTGTGAGGTAGCATCTTTGTGTGCGGACTGTACATTGAAAATGGTGTTGCATCTGTGCGTCGCGGACAAATTATTACCGTCCCAACTTAGCCTTGTGAAGGATTTCAACACCAGAAAAAATTATTTCCCTACATATGTGCAGGATGTATCAAATTATTAATCTCCACGAGAAAGTGGAACGTTATTTTTTAAGGAGCCGCAAACTTACCAGTGTTGAGTGGTGCTCAGAAAAATCGAGAAAAAGGATGACGTCTCCTAGTGGAGAGATCCCATATGTTGCAATTATTTCTCAGTCAAAATTTTAATCATGCATGTCTTTGGTAAAATTTTAAACATTTCTCAATCCATTGATACTTCTCGATGCAATATTTGAAAAACATGGTTTGAATGTGTTTTTAGCAAACTTGGTGTCTGCGTAGGCCAAAGGCTCTCCTACCCTTGGTTAGCTATTTCATTTCCTATAGGTCAAGATTTATCGACAGCCCGCACATTTCATGTACAGTTCATTAATAGATGAAATGAAATGATAATATTTTAAAGAGTATTCAAAAATCGAAGTTTTTATGTAACCCCATTTAATGACATGCCGTCAATTTAATCACACAAGCAGCAGTGAAATAACCTGTCGCAAATAAAAATCAATAAAGTTCAAAGTGGAAAGTCCATTCATCTTCCGAAAGCCGCCATCGCTGATTCCCAACTCCGGAAGTACACGGACCCGCACCCGAAGCAGCGTCTCCTCCTTCGTCGGCTGTTCCAGATCTGAGCTTTGCATATTGATAAGAATTTGGAGCATCCTCTTCATATCTCGCATCTTAGCTGGAATTTGAAAGAGTCTCCAGCAGGATACAACGAAAAACCATATAGCATCAATGGCGAGAGTAGCAAAAAATACTAGTAGCCAGAATGAACTGGATCTCAGATTCAAGACGACATAGTACGTCCCGAAAATGGAGCAAGTCAAAGCCATGAGCTTCCCAGTAAATAGAATGCGGCTAAAGAGAACGTTGGCAAGGGCTACCACAATGGCAATCTCGTCATACCGTCGCAGTGAGCTCCACAAAAGTTTTACCACCTGAGTTTCATCTTCACACCGGACTGCGGATCTAACACGGAAGAGAATATTCACATGACAGTCATCTTTGGAGTTAGAACCATGTGGAAGTCGTTCGAACATGTTTTATTTTACCTTATGTGTGCAAACGCCGCGTTTGCGTCATCGAAATGAATAATTTGCGCCGACAGCTCAAGGAAAAATAAGAACATGATGGTCGTCACAATGTAATACATCGTTACAACATCCACGATGAAACACACGATGTAGAGACCACCATACTGGTCGCCAGGTTTCAATAAAGACAGTGTGAATATGTCCCAGCGTGGAAAGGCCGCCAAAATCATGATATACACCGTAGGAAAAAAGCCAACCGCATATGGAGTGGCGGTGAGTAACTGCTCCTGTGCATTCATGTTCAAGATGCTACGAACATCTCTGACCACTTCTTCCCACAACGCCTCCACCATTTTCCTCCATCGACGCTTGCGGGACTTGGGAATACGCGGAGGCGAAGTAAGATTTGCAAATTCGAGGCAGTTAAAAAGCACCACCGTTTCACTCAGTCCTACCTGGAAGAGATCGTAGCTCCACATTACCGCTGTCCAGGTCAGTGAGCACCATTGGCCTATCATTATGAGAATGTGCATCTCCTCTTCCGTATGATTAAACGCCCTCCAGACCAGAGCGTAAAAGAGATGAAGTGCCTTGCAGCAGGTGAGTAGGAATAGGATGTGGTGCAAAAATTTTGAGAATAGGGCATGCTTCACTCCCATTTTCCCCGTGGATAGGTCTAATGATAGCGGAATCACATGGAGCCAAGTTGCTAATTTGAACCACTTGTATGACGGTTTCACAAGCCGTTTTGATACCCTCATTTTCTAACGATGTCGAAATCTTTCTTATTGCCTCAAGTAGAATTTGTATGGGGAATTATAATTGCAGTCCTAGTTCTTTACCGGTGCACTATGTAAATGTTCACAATGGGTCACACGTGCACTAAAAATCACTACTCTCGAGCTGCCACAGGATCTGTTCACAAGAGAAATTGGATCCAAATTATTCACATTAGCAAGCTGTTTGTTCGAAAGACTGAAGTACAGCTGTTCTTCATTTTAGAGAATATCGGACTCGTAGCGGGGTAGGCCTGGTAAGTAAATTGACCTGAAAACTAGAATTCGGAAGGGGTAGGAACTAGAAAAACTAGTGTTAGAATTTACGTTGACGATGCATGACCTAACTAAATAGGAGGCTCAGTCAGGTGTCCAAAACGGATCGACTCGGGATTAATAGAGCATGTGACCCTTGCCTAATACATGTAAACCCTATATACGCTCAAGTAACGCCTAGTTGAAAAAATATTCGACTTTAAAATTTAACCACCTTCAAATCGGGAAAATCTGACATGGGAATTGAGTGGATTTTACTCCGGGTTGAAAAATGTGAAAATCTTTCAAACTACCGAAGAGACCTTGTGTTAGTCAGCCTAAGCTAGTTCAGTGGTGTTGGTCTCAAATCACTCCGCTGTGATTGCAAATGTACGGGGTTCGTTTCCCCCGGGCTGGCAAAAATCCTCTTCCCCTCCACCTTGGACTGGCCAGCTCCTCTGTACGAAGGACGGACGACGCTTGGTGACTGCTCGGCGAAGGAATTCCCAGAAAGAATGACGCCCTATCATCCCCATGGTAGTTCCTGATGTCGGAGAAGATAAGGAAATGGTCAAGACTTGTGTGTTCATTCCCTGACAAGACCAACTTACTTATGCTGAAATGTACTGTTGTTTTGGGTAATACCCGGAAATAAATGAATAAAGAAAGAAAGGGACCCTTTGCCGAATTAACATCCTAACGGGAATTCTCATGTTCGATTTCCCAGAATCGGAGTTGGTGAAATTTTAAAGTTAAATATATTTTTAAGTGGTCGTTAGTTGGGCGAAAGACTTAATGGTTAGCATGTGATAGGGGAGGGTCACTTGCCCTATTAAACCCGAGCCAATGCGTTTTGGACACATAGCTGAGCATTCTAATAGGTATGGTAACCTTTCCAATTTTCTAGAGAAACCGGTAGTTGAAATATCTTTAGTAGTAGAAACAGAAACATAGGTTCTATTGATTATAGGAGCTATAAGCGATGTTGGGTTTCGGAAAATCAGACTGTAAGCCACAATTTACAGCAACTGCAGGATCACAGAGTTGGCGGAGTTTCTAATAACAGGCTTGAAAAATTCGACTGGCTCAATTTATTTTTGTTACCAGGCTTGTTCACTGGAGAGTCGCAGCACCACCACTCTGGCTCTTGACAGTGAGGTTGATACTGCTTTTGGATCGTTTTCTACACAGCTCTCGACTCTATCAACAATTCAGGTTTTCCTCTTCCGAGAAGTTCCGAGCGCATGACGTCTTACAATACAAGCATTTATCACAATTTGATTGTACTCTTTTCTCATTGTCCTTTCTACGCAAAAGTTTTTCTTACGCTGTAGGAATTTCTCCCGTCATCATCCCGATTGAAACCTGGATGACGGTGTCGTTTGCAATCAATCGGAGAGTAAAATAATGAAAATTGATATTTGTTACTTCCAGAGGGATGAACTGGACATCATGCAGATAAGAATCAAATGGCTAGGAAGTTCGGAAATTTGAATTGGCTAAAAGGATTTATAAATGGCAAAGGCTGGTTGAATTTTGGCACAGTTACCTTACAATGTCTCGTAGAAGTATAATCTCCTTAATTATTTGTAGGTTCCAATCTTGACCTGTAATATTTGAAAGTTTCGTCCAGGAATGCTTATTCGGATCATTGAAAATTGTTTGTAGAAATGGATCTGCTCACAGATGCCTCCATAAGGGTGAAAACAACATACTTGCTAAAGCGCATTTAGCGCTATTAACATAATTTTTAAATTCCTGCAATTTTTAAAAATGTGTCATGACATGAGCACGCGTTCTCCATCAAGCCCAAATACGTACTAACTTTATACGCTTCGATTTTGACTTATATCCCAATAACCTTTTCTCAAGCTGAAAGGCGTTCACGTGGAGGTTGTTGTATAGTTGGTGAATTTCTGCCTTGCAGCCATTCCCTAGCATGCCCCCTGACGGTTACTTCGACCATGCGAGCTCAGGGTCAGGGTGGCAAGCTCGATTGAGCGTATAAAATCGACGTTATATTTTAGGCCAACATTATCTGATAACGTTGGCCTCCAACATAAACCATAGAAAATCTTATGCTAGCCATTCACACGTAAGCTAGGCTTTTTTATCCATCCATATACATAGAGCAAGCAAAATGCACGTTCCGATGATGATTAGGAATTTTTCACTTGATCACACATGCATATCATACCGATTATGTGGTTATACCGATTGGTCCATTCAGCGTCTCCAAAATCTCAGTTTGCCAGTAGGTCATATCGTTGCACTTCTAAACGCGCATATGTAACGCCAGTTGGATACAATATAGCCTGGTCTTAACACATGGTTGCGGATTTTAACTATTTTCGCATGTGCAATGGATTCCACACCCGGGAGTATTCTTGAGAATTTTATAAATTCTTTCAGGTCCCAGGGGACGGTGTGATGAGTGAAGTTTTCCTAAATGAACTACATGCAACGGAAATTACATACGAATGTCGTTTTGTGAATGCTTCATGTATTGCTAGCAAAGGTTCTACGCGGCGGAGTGGAGCTCTCAGAGAAGGCGAGCGAAGAGATAACGATGAATCGGACCAACCAGCGGCGAGCGCACGGCCTATCAGGGGTGTGCCCCGCGAGCTCAGCCCGCCCGAGCCCGTCGGGTTTGGGTTGGGCTTGGGCCCAAAATATTTAGAGGCGGGCGGGCTGTGGGGCCCGTATGAGAATTTTAAGAAGTTACGGGCAAGCT
>WJFA01004321.1:0-10950 GCA_009870155.1 Pseudobourletiella spinata | reverse complement strand
ATATTTGTGCTAATTCCAGATGCATCTTCCTGACCTTCCCAAATTTTCCGTATTTCATTCCCATTAATTGCTCCTGTGATTCATCCTTGACTTTTGGCATTTTAATTTGAAGAAATCTATGAGTTGAAGATCCTCTGTGATTCTATTTTGAGGAAATCTGGACGCTGATCGTCTGTGATTCCAATTTGAAAAAATCAGGACACCGATCGTTTGCGATTCTAATTTGAAGAAATCTGGACGCTGATCATCTGCTATTCTAATTTGAAGAAATCTGGACGATGATCGTCTGTGATTCTTTGATATTCTCAGATAAAAACCAGTACAAGGTCGTTTCTAGAAATCTCACAATAGTCTCCCGCCAACACCCACATTTTTCCCATCTTCCAAAGGCGACACACGGAATCTGGGCCAAACACCCAAAAGGAACTGAGATGAGATACTCCTTTTAGCATGATGTGACGACGAGAGGGATAAAGTAGTAAATTCGAGGTTCACAGTGTGATATTGTCCCCGTTCAAAAGAGCATCATCATCATCATCACATGATGTGAGCACATCCTTGCCGTGTGAGGAGCTCGTTAGGTCCTGCCGGGAACAAGCCCACTGTCTCAATAGGTGTGTGTGTGTGTGTTTCGACGATGCTGGTGAGAGCAGAGTTCATGTGGCCGTTCATCTCCTCACATGATCTTCCTTGTAAGAGTGTGTGCGTATGACTACTGCTGGTAAAGGGAGAAAATCTTCCATCATCCCACCCCGCCCGCCCCCCTCACGCCGTGCCAAAACATTATCTCGTCCAATCCCATTCTTTTGGCCCGAACGCCCCTTTACCATGGCCCAGTGCAAAGGACGGCCAGGGTGTGCCAATATGTGTGCCAATAGAATAGTGGGAGCTGGTGATCCATGTAGTACTCTTTTCCCTACTTCATCTTCAACAAGGGCGGAGAAGATCACAAACACAGATGTGTGTGTCTGTGCCTGTGTATGTGAGTGTAAACAGAAGAAATCGTCCTCGTCCTCGGCTGTGCCATGAGCTCTCATTGCGGATCTTCTGGTGTTCTTCTGTGTGTGTGTGTGTGTGTGTGTGTGTGGGTGCGTGCGTGTGAACATGTGCGGATGTGGGGGGGAAATATATTATGGAATTTGGAAGGATACCACACGGTGTTCATCTCATTCCTCTCCAGGATTTTTACCACCACCTCTCATGCTCCACAATCCATCATCTTTTTGGATGAAGAAGATGCAAGGGGGAGCGAGAGGATGAAGCGGAGAGACTGAGTGAGTGAGCGAGTGAGTCTTTTGGATGGGCCTGGCGAGGGAAAATCCAAAATATTTACATGCAGCGGCATGTCCCACAAAGATGTGATTCCGCACACGCAAAGGCGGGGATAAACCCAGCGACTCCTTCAAGGGCCTCCCAACATGTGCCATGGCCCCATGAACAAAATGAACGGAACAATGAGCCTTGAATTCCAGAATAGCAGCAGGAGCAGAGTCAGCAGTGGCTCAACCATCTTCCTTCCTGCTCACACCATATCAAATTTTTGATGCTACTTAAACTACATCAACCATACTTACTACTGCATCATCATCATCATCATCATCATCATCCTCAACACCATCATCCCCGCCATTGGATCTTTTCATCCCAACTTGTGTCCTCCAGCGGACAATTTTGACAGGGTAAAAATAGAATATTTCATTCAAATACGAGCACACACACGCACGAGTGCGAGAGCTGTTCATCAAGTGAGAAAATGCTCGTTCATGCTCACACTTATACTGTGGGGAAAGCGGATGATGCTTGGGAATAGCACATGAGCTCAAATTCAAAACTAAAGCGGCAGTTCGTTTTGGGGATCATTGCACTGGCTTGGAGATGAGGCGGATGGGAGATCGGTGGGAATGGGGAGGGATGCGAACTATTTTGTATCCTCATGCTTGGCTATACCGGTGGGGAATGAGCAGATTTGCACCCGAGCCTCCTTAAAGTGAGGCTTAGAGGGGCGCGACATCAGCGGATCTTGCGTCGGGATTTGCAGGATTGTCTGAAGATTTTTCTCATCTAGATGACTTGTATGAGATGATCAAGTTGTTATCCTTCCCCTTTTCTCCAACTTTGAACATTTCAGTTTACATTTTCAGTGAACAGGACTTTGGGTTAATTTTGATTTTACTTTTTCAGTGTAAAAGACTTTTTTGGCCTTCCAAATGTTCCCACATCTTGGATTTTCATTTTAAACCCGTGTGGAATCCCGCGGAAAATCAACTAGGTTTACTCAGGAGTGTCCATTCCATCGTCCCAGCACAACTGCGCACGCGGTACACCCTGAGCAACTCAAATGTTTTTATAACTGCGCGGTTACATCTGAAAGGCCCCTGAGGTCCTCACCATACTCCAACGACACTGGGGGATTTCCGCTCAATCATCAACTGTCACCAGGATGTCAGCTCGTGATGATGAATCCTGATGGAGAGGACCAACTCGAGCACGCCGCGCATGCCATGGCCATGTATAACGGTAAGATTTTTTTCACGCAAAGTATGTCCCATCCTGAGTATGACCTTCCAAGAGGTTCCAAACCTCCTCCGCCCGAGCATCCTGTCTGGTCTCCGCACTTGACCCCGTTGATGATAATTTTTGTGGGGGAAGTATGTATATGTGCTCCGGCGTCAGCAAAAAAAACCTTGTACTCACTCGTCAGTTTTCTGAAGAAGCACATTGGATTTCAACCCATCACTCAACAGCTATAAAAACAAGGGGAGGCGACGGACGTTTGTAAATATTTGTCATCCCTCTTTAATCTCCTCTCGTCGTCCACATTCCCCCACCCCTTCCCACTCACCTCCTCAACTTTTAGCATCCGCTCACACTCGCTGCCTGCAATCCTGCCGCTTGTGGCTCATCATGTGGTAAGGGATGGAGGCGGCTTCCAAGTTTGTCCACATCCCAATCGGTCAAAAGACAAGAAGGGTCCGCCGTTCCGTCGTGGTCGCACGGGGTGTGCCGGGGGTTCATTTTACTCAAATTAGTAGAATCTTCGACATGACGGGATTTCCCTTGTGGGAAAGAAACTACGGTGGAGATACTGGGTGGGTGGGGGTTAGGGGTTGGTGGGGAGGAACTCCGTGTACTAGACTTTTTTTCTCCGGTCAACAAACTCATCAATAAGTCAAGAAGAGCGGCTCTGCCGTGTCCCCCGCTATCTCTCTCCACTCATCGACGAGTAAATATCCTGACACGCCATAATTTTTTAACATTTCCCTCCTCTATATATTGCCGTCCTCTTGTCGCCTGCCAACAAAAATAACCATCCACTTCCCTTCCACACACACACACACACACACATACACACACACACACACGCACACAAACGGGATGAGGAGCCCGTGTACAAACAGTCTGAAACTTGCCAGCAGTCTCCCGGGGCACGCAGTACACATCAGCTTATGGAGATGAGTGGCTTCACTGAGATTTAACGGAAAGGTGTGTGAGTTTTCAAGTGCGAATACATGTGCATGTGTGTGTGTGTGTGTGTGTGTTTAAGTGCGACTGCGTATCTTTGTGAGCCTGTGTTAATGAGCAAGTGCGTGTGATTTTGTGTGTAATGGCTAATGCGCCTGTGTGTGTAAGTGTGTGTGTGTGTGTGTGTGTGTGTGTGTGTGTGTTCTGAAGAGCGAGTATGTGTGCGTCTTCGTAGCTGCGAGTTAGTGGAAGTACGTGTGAATTCATTTGTGGACGTGCGAGAGCGTTCCGAGTCCATTTATCCGCGCAATTGGGAGTGCATACAGTAGTGCGTGTATTTAGTTAGTTCCTGTGCGCAAACGTGAGCTCGTGTGCTGCTTGTACACGCGGAGCTCGAACCAACTCCGTCCCGCACTCCCGTGTGTATGTTTATTGTTTTCCTGTGAGGTAGCACCACCACCACCCCAGCGCGCCTGTTCATTGTGTGGTGGTGGTGGTGGTGCGTAGTAGTTCATAAATTAATTCTGACATCCGTGACAATTGGATACACAAACAGACATTCTCCAGGCTTACGCGCACACACGCACACATACACGACGCACACCTCCAAACTTTTGGCGCGTGGCAGGAAAAAAACTAAAAAAAAAAAAGTGAGAGATTCACAAGGAGGCCTTTGAGGCCTCTGATGCCCACACTCACTTCACCAGCATCAAGTTCATGGCTCATTGCCACCTTCGCCGTTACTATTGACAAACTACTTCCTCATCCCCCTTCACCGCACTGCCCTTCCAAGTTGAGTTGATTTCCCCGCCTGCTTTAATGCCCCTCCTCATCTGCATATTCCCCGCCCGCCCCTTCTGGATCATCTCATCTCCGGGAGTAGAGGGAGAGACTCAAAGTATGGCGTCAGTGTGCATGTATTGTTGTTGTTGGGAAAAGTGTGTGTGCGCGTGTGTGTGTGTCTGCGCTTGGATAGGATCACTCAAAATTATCCCCCTTGAAGGACTCTTGCATGTATAGGGACTCTTGGTGAGGATCAAACTGTTGTATGGGAGCGGAATCCAGTAGTCCAGGGTATGAAGGAGCTTCGGGGTTGGGGGAGCAGAGGGGGCTCTTCCGCTTGGAAAAAATGCAGGATGCAAGCCACGTTGCTGGGCTGGAGGAAGAGATGGCCGTGAAATATTGAACTTTGGATGGCTTCGAGAGTTGTGGAGATGTGGGATGAAAGGCATGCAGAGTAGTTTCCCTTGCCAAAATAATCCGGGGAGCTCCTAAAAGAGAAAGGAAAACAAGCAAAGAGTTGGCTCCTCCGTGAGATGTGTACCAACGGAGGCTTGTGTGGACACACACACACACACACACAGGCACATTTAGTCGCATACAAACTTATACGAACACACACACACATTTAGCCGCACACAAACTTACACGAACACAGGCACACACAACCCGCAAGTAAGCATACGAACAGGCACACACACCCCACAAATGCGCACACGAGCACAAACGCACACAGCTCAGAACACATACGAACACACGCACGCACAGCGCGCAGGAAAGCGCATTCCCATCCATCCAACTCGGCCGGCGGACGGGATGAGAGAGAGAGCATGTGTGGGGGTTTGCCGGGACGTGAAAACAGATCTTGTCTGAAAGGAGGGATCTGGAACAAATATATAATGTGCCATTACACAATTGTTTTTCTTGCAACAGGAGAAGTTTCTGTGTGTGTGTGTGTGTGTGTGTGTGTGGTACATGTTTTTTTCCTACCGGAGGAGTGGAATTGGTGAGGGGGGGCGGGGAGGGCGGGAATTTATCAAGTTAAAATCTGACGGGGGCTTATGAAAAGTCCCATGTGCTCATCCCTGAATCCAATATCCTCATCCGTTCCTCCTCTTCTTCTTCTTCTTTTTTTTCTTCCAAAAGAGCAAATAGAGTGAAATTGTATAATAACAATATGGACCGCCGTCCTGCATCCTGATTGATTAGATGCCACAAACTAACTACTCCAGCGCAACGGCTGCTGATGCTGCTGCTACTGCCGCAGCTCCTTCCAAAAAAAATTCAAAAGGCCAACAGCTTTTGAGAGCTTCATCCACATCATCATCATCATCATCAACAACAACAACTGCATCACGGAAAACATGACCTAACATGAACAAGAGCATGTGGAAAGGAATCAATTTAAAAGATATGTTTCCGCTCCGCGTCACGGTCCCATCCAAACTTACAAGATTTGCGAAGCCTTAAGTGCTTCAAATAGCTTTTTGAGCCTCCCGCTGAACTGAGAGATGAACTCCTGTAATGTCTCGTTTGAAACTCAAAGGATTCTGACGGGGAATGAGTGGAAAAAGCGTATATCGAACGTTCCTTCCAGTCTGTACCAGATCAGGAGCCATAGGATCGGTGAGGTTGGGTGATAGATAGACGTGGGAAGGTTTTTCCCTCGACAACAACAACAACAACGACAACAACTGTATCATCCCTCAGGAGATTTGAATCCCATGCGGAAGGGAAAGGAGGAGATGGAGAGGTGGATGAGAGAGTTGAGCGGAGAGAAGGAAAGTGAAGGAGGGCTGAATTCCAAAAAGGCAGGGAAAGTACATACAGGAAGTAGCGGTCGCGGTGGCTCAGATCCTCCATATGTATGGGCCACGTTGGAGGAACNTCCTCCATATGTATGGGCCACGTTGGAGGAACTGAAGGGGACAGCAGTAGCAGACGCGGCGGTGTACAAAGAGGGACGATCCTATTAGATTTTCCATTTGGATCGCAGATGGCTCCGAATTCTTTTCCGGACTCATTCCTGATTTCTTCGAGTCCCCGTCCTATTGAGTCGTGCCTCCGAATGTGTAACACACATTCACTGTTTGTGTCTGTCTGTCCATATGTGTACTTACGGGGGTATGCAAGTGTTTATACTCATATGGGTAGGCTTGTGCCTAATACTGTGTAGCCTTTTGATACCCAGGACAACGATCATGAAGCCGCAGATAGCATTGGACCATGTCGCATGTCGAAAGACGGGCTGGGATGGCTTAGTATGGACTGGACTGCGCGACGGTAGCGTTTAAGGTAATGCTGTAGACACGAACGGAGTGAACGGCAACAAATGATAGTTTAATAACAAAGTGTTGCCTAAAATTGGATATAATTGTTCTTCCAGGATATAATTTTGACAGCGCGAGATCAAAGTTGCCACTGGTCGTCACATAAAAATTGAATGCTATTTATAGTGAGGAATTTGAGTAAGAAGAGGTAAATCAAAAATCCGGGTTCAAAATCCAGTTCTAACTACCGGCGCTCCCTGGATTTTTCCCTACCTCATTCCTGCCTCGCAAAATCCACCCCTTGTCCCATCCGAACTGACCCATTATTTACTGGCCCGTCTACATCTGCGGAGTAGCCTACAAATTTCATGACTCCACTCTCACCACACACTCAGGCGCCCCGTTTTGAAGGCAGAGGAGCATGCGAAATTACGAGTGAGAATTTCTCTGAGAAAACGCATCTCTAAGACTCGAGAATTCCCAAGTTTTTACCTAATATCTCCGTTCCAGGAAGAATAAATAGTTTAAAGTGCGCTGGTCCAGTTCGTGCTGGAAAGATTCTCTTGGGTTAGAGATACTCACGTATGCACATAAGCGTACGTACAAGCACGTGCTTCACACAGTACACACTATTCCCTTGCTGATGAGTTGCGGGTGAAAGTAAATTTTCTCCACTGCACAGTCGTCCGCCAGGAACTACTTTCCCTTCCACAACCCTATGTCCTCCTGGCAGAGTTCAATAATCGTCGTCCACGAGCCATTACGGGCACAGGAGGAGTAGTCATGTGTGAGCGTATGTGTGAATGTACGTTCCTGTGTTTGTGCCTGGGCAAGTGTGTCCCTGTAACTGTGTGCGCGCCGGGCCTGGAGTAAAGGAGAAAGTCGGCGGGGGGGGAGCGGGAAAGAAAGATTGGCCAATAAAACATTGGAGAGTTAAAAGGGACAGTTAAAGTGGTGGTAGAGCCGATATAATGTGGTTCAATTATGTCAAGTTAGCAAGGGACTCTCGGCCCATTCTCGTCAGGCTTAATTGCTCCCCATAAAATACACGGGAGAAAGTAAGTGAGCACGGCGGAGAAGGAGGAGGTTCGCCGGAGATCCCCACCAAAGATCCCCTGAGTTCACAATAATACAATGTAAAGTAGCTCTTGCGCGCACAGGCACAGAGTAGTGTAGTGAGTGAGTGAGTGAGTGAGTGAGTGAAAGCGTGTAGAAGATCTGAAAATTGTCTGGAAACATCTTGTGTGTGCGTGGTGAGGGGAACCCCTTCCGTTCCCCTCCTCAGCTCCTGTAACTGGACGTGCAGTGGAGAAAGTACAACATAAAAAGTGAAAGTCATTGCGGTGGAGAACTATAGTTATAAATGTGGCTCCAGGAGTACCCACACATACAGTTAGCAGAAGGTGGTCACTACTGTGGCCCTTCACTAAGGACTGAGAGGGCGGACGAGTTATGAGAGTGTCGTCTATTACGGGGAGACCATGAGACGACGGACGGACGGCAGTGGAAGAAGGGCGGAGAGATATTATACGAGGAGAAAAGACCGGATGTGGTCGTACGGTCGTCCTTATTGTCCACTCCTTCACATCCCGTCCTGTTGTTTCAGCCCCTTGAGTCCTAATGATAAGAGGCCTCCCGTTTCCCCTGGATAAGTCCCATGCCTTCTTTATGACTCCATTATCCTGGATGACATTGTCCTGTGTGTGTGTGTGTATGTGTGCGTATGTGGAGGAGGAGAGTGGCGGGTTGAAATCAGTATATTACCCGCAACCATGGCATCATCCGGGTGATTATCCTTTATAGCGTCACTCCAGAGGGGAGCCCTCCCCTTCAATCTTTTGCCAGGAGACAGGCGACTTACTACACGGGGGTTAGTGAGCCGGAAGACTGGGTCACTACTGCTACACATTACACACGTCCATCCGATACCCACCTCAAGAGTTTATTGACTCTCACAGACTTGAGACAGGTCTTGTGGGGTGGGAGGCTTGCCAACTGATTAATTTCTGGGATGGACGCACTAATTTCAGGAGTGATCCCCGCGGGATTAATGGAGGCATTAGGTCAAGCCCTGGCCCATGGGAGATAATCTTGGAGTTAAGAGTCAGGGCTGGACGTATTTTACAGTTTACCATATGTTTCTGTGTGTGTGTGTGTGTTCAGGAGTGATCCCCGCGGGATTAATGGAGGCATTAGGTCAAGCCCTGGCCCATGGGAGATAATCTTGGAGTTAAGAGTCAGGGCTGGACGTATTTTACAGTTTACCATATGTGTCTGTGTGTGTGTGTGTGAGTTCTTGACCATACTGTACTATTTTTCCATAGGTTGTACTATCCCAGGGTTCATGAGGCCCTTGAATGTCTTGCCCATTATTCTGACTTTCTCCAAGGAACTTTCTCCATCCAATTGAAATGGTGAACAAAGTCATGAGTTATTACGCTCCCTTATTGGCAGTGCGGCAGTTTGTCTCTCAGAAAACATTTCCCGCCCATGCATGACCTTACACTCTAATTTGGTCAATGCTCGAATTTTTTTCCTAATTTTTCTCTTTGACGGCACAACAAAATATCCTCCGAATAATGTTGTGGCGGGAAGTTGAAAGATGGACTTAATTATTCAAAGGGCTGAGGCCACGTACTACAGTCATAGGCCAAGCCCCCGCCCCTGGCGGTTGCTGTTCCATTAACTTGAAGAACTCGGCGGTTAGGTTAACCACTTGGGAAGTTTGTGGTTTTGGGTAGCGGAAAAACTGCGGGAGGGTTTGAAGGGGGGATTTTATGCTTTTACATGAATAATAATGACTTGAGGCTCGAGTTGGAATGCAGGATCCTTGTTATTATGACCATAATTAATCCAGAGCCAATTAATTGGTTCGTTACATCTCAAGCCTCCTTTTTCTCACAGGTCAGGTTATGCTCGCGTGGGATAGTTATACGGTAGCCCATTGTTTAATCTCCTTAGATGACGTCATTTTTTCACTTACTCAATCCGCATTACCATCAGTTAAGATTCATCCGCACACTGTTGTACACTTTGAAAAGACTTTGGAAAACCCAACAAGATTTCCCTTTAAGAACTTTTAGCCGGGACGTGGCGGCCTAGGCTGCGCCAGCGGCCAAGGCGGGAATATGTGGATCTCACGGATGCATGGATCAACTTTAGGGACAACTCCACTCACTCTCGGATTGTCTGGTGCAGTTGGGAACAAGTTTTGTCCAACTTGTTCCTTCCTTCCCCCATCTTGACTCTTTATGGGAAGTTGATGTGAGTCGGGCGCATTAAATTATTCAACGGGCTTAAGCTCCGCCGTATTGTTCAACACATAATTCTCGGAGGAATCCTCAAATTTTTCATGGTTATGTTACTACTGAAGAGGAAATGTTGGCTCGGAGCTCTCCTTCCTTTTCCTCCAGAAACCCCGGCACATTCAAATGTGCATACAAGGAGGATCTCGTAATATTAGTAGTAGTTGTAGTAGTGGTGGTAGTGCACGCGAGGCACTTCCACACTGAACATCTCACAGTCAGATGCTAGGGCACGCCTGAGATAAAAGGGAATGAGATGAGAGGAGTGCGGAGGATTACATCATACACTGCCAACTATATTGCCTACTGTGAGTCCCCTTTGGAATCTGAATCCTTGTATGTGTGTGTAAGTGTGTGAGAGAGGAGTGTGGAGAAGATCATATGGGATCTGCATTATTCCCGCCCGCCAAAGAATGTGAAATTTGACAAACCTCTTTGGTTCTCTTAGCCTGTCGGCTCAAATTCAACCTTCACTTATTTTCCGCTCTTCTCGAGCTGACTCACAGTCCATGTGCCTGTATGCCCAGGAGTCGAAGCACTCCTGGGTTCATGTAACCTCACCTTTTGGACTTTTCGCTATAATCTCCTTTTATATAATAATGTACTTTTCCTGACTTTTCTGGACGCTGGATTCCCCTGTCAATCCTCATCTGCCACGTGCATCCTTACAGCAGTATTAGGGGTGTAGTGCAGTGGCGTGAAAGGGCAGGTGCAGGATTCCATGAAATTTATATGCAGTCAAGGGAAAAGGGGACTCTCGGAACTCGGGACTTGTTTTACTGTTCTTACTGTGCTCAACTATGCACTACGGCAAAGAAGTTGGTTTGAATTCTGGGGTCCGGTTCAACGGTTTGGGATATCAGGGACGGATTGGAATAGGGAGTTTGACCAGTAGGAGCGGCTTAATAGGATGAAATTTGGATTTTTTATGCGAATAAGAAGGGTAAAGCGAAAATATGGTTGTAGGAATGAATAACCGGATTTATTATTTTATCCGTGGATGCAACTAGGGTGGACTAAATCTGGTCTGGTTGGCGAGATATAGTATAATACTCGCTGGAGAATTCCCCATCAGCATAAGTATTTGGTGGTAAAATGCCGGCATAGTTTTAGTAAGTGTAGGTGTATTTCTA
>WJFA01004320.1:0-10950 GCA_009870155.1 Pseudobourletiella spinata | reverse complement strand
CCCACTCTGTGCTAGGGGGACATGTGGGATCCCCCCCTTGTGAGTTACGCGCCCTCAAAGTTTTCGTCGCCTGGGCACCAACGGGTTTTTATTTAAAAATCCCATAAGGAAATTCCAGTTTTGAGTTTCGGTAGGCTTATTGAATACAAGATGAAAAGTGAATGAAGTTTCTCGTATGGCTGTATTTGGAAACTTATGTAAATAAACTACAATGAAGATGGACTTCGTCCACCATGTATTTTGTTTTTTTTTTGTAAAAAATATATTTTGAAAAGAAGTAGTCTGATCTATGATTCATATAATCCAACTTTTCTCAGATTCATAATTTTCCCAACATTATTTGTAAGAAAAAAAAGACACGACGGCAAAGATTTGCTATGTGATAGTTCTGAAGATATCAATACCAGTTAAACTTTATAATTTGAGTGAGAATCAACTTGTGTAGTCCATTCTGCGTGCAGAAAAGCGTCCCTAGCATTAACTTGGCAACAGGATATAAAAACCTGCAATGTATATTGCAGACATGACCTATTGGAGGGAAGGAGACTCCAGCCACATGAGCCATTGAAGGGAACGCATGCCTGCGGGAGGTATGCTCAATCCCTCACTATTCTAACAACAAACAAGAGCTCAAGAATTTTGCAATTTCTTTAATATCGCGCTTGCTAGTTTTGAAAAAAATAAATCGAAATAAGTAACTTGTGAAAGTAAAGGCCTATACAATAATTGTCATAGAATGCTTCTGTGTTCATCAAGGAAGGTAATTAGAACTGCTGTGGGAACTGGCGTTGGCCAAGCTGAGAAAAAGATTCCAAGTAAAATCTCAATTTTTGAGAACTAAATCTCACATTTTTGATTGACTGACCTAACTGAGTGACTTTAGCCAGATCCTTAGGGTGGACCCCCAGGACCCCTCCCCTCCTGCTAGCCCTACCCTGTACGCTTCCCATTTTTATTATTGCGAAGGCACAAAGGTCTATCTTGGACAACCGCCAAGGAAACTTCATGCGGAGTTAACATATGTACTTCACTTTAGTCAACATCGTCCCGAAATCCATCCGTTTTGTAGATATATATCTATAGAAGTTCCTGTAGCCTCATGGAGCATATCCCACACATGAAGACACTGTTTCCTGTTTTCAAGGCATCTAGATTCCTCGGCACCGGAACAACCGTGAGTAATAAGAGTCTAGCGGGCAATACTTTAGCAGAAAGCAAAAAATTCTAATGAGAATCCATCACAAGACTTTTTATAAAAGGCAAACTTCAACCTCAATCACCGCTCAAATTCCAGGGTTGGAATTCATTCCTCACTACACGACAAGTGGTAGTCCATCTGACTTGCTTTGGTACATTTGTACTGGTATCCAACCACTTCGTCGACGTCATTGTTTTAGCAGGTTGAAAAAGTCACGTTAAAGATGGGAGTCGCAAGGTTAACAAGTGACGATAGCAAACCTTGTTTGTCCCTTCCATCGAGTCAGCACACAGTGCA
Source organism: Pseudobourletiella spinata (assembly GCA_009870155.1). Taxonomy (NCBI): domain Eukaryota; kingdom Metazoa; phylum Arthropoda; class Collembola; order Symphypleona; family Bourletiellidae; genus Pseudobourletiella; species Pseudobourletiella spinata. The sequence continues at coordinate 9,455 of WJFA01004320.1, read as the reverse complement.
GCGATGCCCCTGGCCCATGCTCCCAACTCCTCAATGTGTGGTACTTTGAGGTAAACAGAGCTCACTTTCAGAGACCTTATTCAGTTGACAATTCTCTTCCCGCACTCATCCATTCTGGCAATGTATTTTTTCACTTTAACCTCAGCAGACGAAGTCTTATGAACTCAGCTTTCCGTGCCACAATCTCATCAATCAGTAGTTCATCCCTAATTCCCTAATAACAGTAGAGGACCAGACAAGTTCAGGTTAACTCTCAGGAATTGTTCAGAATTTTGGCTAGTGCTCCCTACTTCACGTCATGAATTCTGTGCTTCAGTTGTGGCAAAGAAACCCATTTCTTCCCGCGGCACCCGTTAAAGGGTAAGATGACTGTTTTTTCGCTTTCGGGTACTCTGTGGAGGAAGGATCTTTTCGCTGAATACGGATACATGTAAGAGGTGTGGAATAACGTAACAGGTGACATATAAATCCTAGTTAGGCTGAGGCCGAAAGCTGATTGTGTTATCTGCACTCACATGGAGTAGTGAGTTTTACAATTTTATAGTAGAGAACTGGGAGCCATCTGAGGGGCAAGAAAAGTTTGAACTGTCGTACTTGGTTCCGTGTTGCCGTTGGAGCAAATATACATGTGCGGTCGTCTGCCTGCCGTAGAGACGAGCCGGGCATTCGGGATATCGTGGATCACCCACCCGGATTATTTTAGACGGATAGCGTGAACAATGTGCATAGGCTTGAGAATGTGTAGATGCTGTACATTCTAGGGGGGTTTAGAACTCACCGGGACGTAGCTAGTGACACTATCGCCATACGGTGATAGTATACAGCCTCCACGCGGGGATTTTTTTGTTTCTGGCATGCATACGCTTACTCCGACCATGTACTGCACGAGGAGATACTGAAACAGCGGCTTCTATAACCACACGCAGAAGCATAGCATGCGGGAGTACTTCACCAGAACATATGCAGTAATCGGGGGACACGACTACTATGGCAATGCAATGGCAATGACGGTGTGACTGGACGGAGAGTTTACTGTGTGCGTGTGTATTATGCAGTTGGTTGTGCTGGTAACCTCACTACTCACAATCACTAGGGTTAGCCCTATATACTCCAAATGTGTTCAAAATTTGGTGTAGTAGTGCTGTGTTTACCCCACGTAGATTACGAGTTTATCCGTCGAAGTTGTACGCGGAGGATGTTATCACACGTTGTGGTGTAGTAGTTTATTTGTTGTGTGCAACGTTTAGTTTGTTTCATTTGGTTAATTAACAGTATAACTTACTATAGTACTTCGGCTTAACAGGCTGAAGCGTGGTTGTGGTGATTGTGTATGTGTGAGGTTTTTGGGACAAAATTGACGGAAAGGATGATGGAAGGGTGCCTGGAATGGTCATCCGAATGAGAGCTGACAACGATAGTTTTTGAGTTTCATTTTGATTTTCTAAAAATTCGTCCTTTTGTCATGTGGGTTCAACTCCAAAATTTCGGGACGAGGTACCTTGTCATGTAAGTATTGGTTGAATGGATCACTCAATGGTGTCCGTATCCGAACTTGACCGTAATGGATATTGTATATTGCCAGTAGAAGCTACGATAAGGCATGAAAGCGGTTTGTTGAATTCGCACAAATTTACAGGTTGAAGAGGTTGCGTAGAAATTCTGAAAGCGATGAATCTTGAAAGAACTTTACGGTGAAATAATTCTAATTTTGGGGTTTCTATTCTGATGGGAAGCCCAGTGTTTGGAGGATGATTGTAATGCGTATAGCTTTCCCTTTCCATGCAATAGATTACAAGTTGGGGTGTTCCATAAAGTGCAATTATTACGATGTGACGAAGGAACTTGATAAAGTGAATATTATTGTGACATGGAACAGCGTGTTGATGCCGCAACTTGGTTTGTTCCAGATGCCTGAAATTGGTGTGGTGTACAATACGAACTCTGCTGGTTGTGCTCAACAATTTGTATTGTATTCCTACGTACGTTTGTTGGCTGATCATCCTAAGTCCACTTCAGTCCTTTAATCCAGAGCTCTATTATGAACTTGAAGGGGTATTATTTCATTGGCTTCTGTCCATGGTTGCTCTCTGGAGCTATTCTGCAGGATATAAAAGTAAGTTTATTTTCGGAATAACCTACCTGTAGTGTCCTATTATTTGTTTTCCGTGAGAGAAGTAATCTTGTTAGGGATGGGATGATGGAAATGGACACGTGAGGTACAACAGACTGTTGTTGAGGTTCGCTAATTTAAGTACTGTTTTAATCAGGCTTACGGTTTGTTTGTGTCACAGTTGCTGAATCCGGGGATTCCATAGATGATATCGCGCATAATTCAGCTCTAGTCATTGCCAACCATCAGTCAACAAGTGATGTTCCTCTAATGATGGCAGCCTTTAATACAAGACCAGGACTCCTATCTAATCTCAATTGGATTATGGATAAACTTTTTAAATACACTAATTTTGGAATTGTTTCTGCATCTCATGGCGACTTTTTTATTTCCGCCGTAAGTGTGTGACATGAAAATTCTTAATGTATCCTTGTAACTCTGTAGTATTTGGGGTCGACCCTAGGACCCTGATTTGTGATCCTTAATCCGTTTATTGTTCTTTCTCCCAAACTAGGGACGCGATAAGAGGGAGGCGTCAGTGCGAGAGCTTGCCCATTATTTAAAAGAGACCTACATACCTCGTCGAAGAAAGTGGCTTGTCCTTTTTCCTGAAGGGGGTTTCCTCAGAAAAAGGAGACTTGCCAGTCAATTGTAAGTAATACTCCTACCGTACAAAATTAAATTTTCAGTCTCGAATGTGTAGTTGATAAATTAGCAGCAGACAGGACGTAGTCGAAAAATGTTTGACGACATTTTGGTTGTCAGTTGTGCGACCTAAAAAATTTTCGGCGTTCGCACTGATCTGAAAACACTCATTTCGCGGCGTTTTCGCGCATAATATTATTTATTGTTAAGCGTTTATTTTATGCATTTGTTTGACCCCCGAGTGTGGAACGCGCAAAATTCATAGTTCCAGATTCACTTTCAGATTGAACTCTGTTGTTCTCTCTATCCCTATGCCAAAATTAGTTAAGAGTTAAGAAAGAATCGGGTTCAACAACATTGGGATGAAGTCTGACGCCCTCAGGCGTAAGACTGTTTTTTGTCATTGGATCGGGCACAGGCAGGAATAGGTTGCGAGATCATGGGCTAATATTTTCTTTAAGAATGTGTACTTAAAACGAAGGTTCGTATTAGATTATATTCTGACTAAGCCTTCTTAAGTATTTTTTCCAAGAACAAGAACTTCAGGCATCATTATAAAAGCGCTTCGAAAATTCACGTTTGAGAAGGGAAACACTACTTTTAGCATTTCTTGCACGTTCTAATGACACAATATTATAGCAGTTTAGTTGCCCTATTTACAAGCTTTGGAGAGCTACCTCAGATTGAATTCAATCGTGTTTGTCCAAGCTTTGACTAGGCGCTGGAAATCGGCATTTGATTGGTCGGCACAAGTACTGGAGTTCCCTTAACAAATATTCTTCTCCTTTTGCATCAGTGACCCTGTTATTAAACCCGGTTGTTGCTCAAAGAATATCAACCTTTTAACTGGTCAGCCACACAGGAAAATAACTTATTAAAAAAAGGTTTTTGTAGAAGTCAGTAAAACTCTGTTTGAAGTGAAAAACTCTTGTTGTTATTAATACGCAGGGACGGACGCATACATTTGGATGGCTGTATACCAGCCTTGGAAATGTATATGTATTGCGTGTGCATTTGTATGCTCAAGGAATCTGTTGTGTCATGATGGGAGTTCGCAAATCTTTATAGTTTCTGAAGCGAAAAAGTCATGGGCATAAACCTTTGGCCAAGACTTGATAACGGTAACAGCTATTTTTAACGACAGGTATGGGGAGAAATGCGGGTTGCCTAGACTGGAACATGTGACTCTACCGAGGTTGGGCGCGTTGCAAGTCATCATGGAAACCATTGGTCCGAAGCCTTCAGCCTCAGGAGACAGAGCCGATCCATCAGACGTTCCGAACAATAGTAACTTATTATTAACTTGATTTTATTATGCTTGCATTTGCTAGTTCAAAACCAAATGTGAAGTGATCGGGAAATTTTGATGTGTGAAATCTAGATCTTGAGCCGCGTTCAGGTTACTTACGGTACATCATTGACCTTACCGTAGCTTATCCGAAGGGAAACCCCTTAAGCCTACTTGATGTGATCACGGGCTACCGCCCACCATGTGTAGTTCGCTTTCATTACCGCGTGTACAACGTTAAAGATGTGAGTAGATGCAGTCGTTTAGTGATTCAATGGGTTTGGTCTTTGCGAGAAATTGAAATTTGTCTTGCTTTGATTAGGTGCCAACTGACAAACAGAAACTTCAAGAATGGTTGTATGATCGCTACTTTGAGAAGGAGAAAATGTTAGAGAATTACTATGAGACTGGAATATGGAAAAAGTATGTTTTAAGTGAAAAAAATGAAGATGGAATCATGGGTGGGAAGTTCTCGGACATTAACGCCGGACGTATAGTGGAGCAAGATTTGCTGCGGTCGTTGCTACTGCATGCTTTTTTCATTTGTTCGACCTATTTCCATGTCACCCTGGTTGTTGTCGTCATTCAGTGTACGGTCAGACTTCTGTTGTAGTGCCAGTTGTTTGATATATAGTTAAAACGTGTATTTGTATCAAACACAGTTTAAAAATCGGCTTATATGGCTGCTGTGGCGGGAACAGCAGCAAGTGCGTCGATGCATTCCATCTGTAAAGGGGGTTAGTCACTGGACCTCGATATATATAAGCCACTTGAACTCTCTTTTATTGTGTTATCCGCCATAACCGAGTATATTTTAACGTTGCGTATGCTCGTACAATAGGAAAGTTGATTTATTTTAGGTAAAAGTGTGTGTCAGATACGCTGCTAACTACATATTTCAAGACTGGGGTGTATATTCAAAATGTCACAAACCATTACAAGATATTTGATGTCAGCTGATTGATGAGCTAAGAACGTCTCTGTATCGAATCATTTTCGGTCTCTATAATTAATTCTTGTGTCTTGTTAACGTTTTCACGTGCCTATCACTTGATGATGTGACAGCCTAGGTTAAGAAGTTCTATCTGTAGATTTAGTTCTAAGCATTCTGCGTTCACAACGGTATACCTACACGTTTCAGCAATTTGTAATTTTTCACCAGTGTTTTCCATGTCAAGGTTGAGTTAACGTCGTAGAAAATGGTCTGTTATCGTTCTGTTTTCTCGTGCGGGTTAGGTCGAGTCGCCTTATATATAACAACACTCCAGGGGTAGATGTAATAGCTCAAAGTGTCCACTTGTCCCATTCCAGCATGTCTTGACTATCGGTAGTTCACGCTTCGCGATCTCATGTTTTCTATTTTTGATGGGTAATTTCAGGTGTCTGCTACGGTACCTTTTGTTTTGTTATCTTTAAGTTAGAATGAAACTATCCTTTCATTTTCTTCACGCCTGTCGAAGTCTTTTCGATCCACAGGTCCGCTTGTTTCAAGCTTGTGTCATGTGACTTTTTTACAATGGAAAGAAAACAACTTGTGAATATTGCGAAATTGTTTTTTAAACTTCTTCTTTTTTAAGGAGTCTTATAAAGTCTTCATCTGTGCATCTCTTCAGATTGCTGTAAAGAATGCAAGCCATTCATTGTATGGAAAATGTGTTAACAGCGTCAACTCGGTTAGCCGCTCGAGTTCTTTGGTGGAAATTATTTATGATATAAATACAAACGTGGGTGTGTGTGCACACTGCAACGGTGAGCGGAAATTTCACGTTGATATTCGTCGTTATTGTAGTCTTTATTGTTGTTACTTAGAAGGCGGTTTGTTGGAAGGTAGGAAAACAAGAAGAGCGACCCTTCAGGGGCGTAAAAAATTTTAGATAATAACGAAATCAATTCTGAAATGCCTTTTGAAAATACGGTTTGATAGAATATTTGAACTTTGTTCCTTTTAGAGGGTTGTGTGTGCGAATCCAGCAGTTGTTATTTGTGGGTAATTGACATCAGTTCTAACGAACTGTGGAAATAGTGCAGAGATCACGGAGTGAAACGGAAGCGATGTGTGAATAACGAATAATTACCCAAGCAGTGCATTACTTTAGCCAATATTACGATATTGAAGAGTTGGAATTCGAGCTTGCTTTTGAAATTACTTGAGATTTTGAAGTTTGTAGTGCTTAAAGAGTTATGTCCGATGGAAGAGAATTTTGTTGAGGCTTGAATTTTTTAGCCTTACAGCTTTGAGTAACCAGCGTTTGTGTGACCTCCATGAAATGACGTGATGCGTTGCTCTTTATCAGGATATTCGGATTGTTCGTATTACTTCCTCATCATGTGACACTCGATTTAAGTTTGAGTAACTGCTAACAACTTTTGACAGATTAATTATCTGTACTATGTTCGATAATTGGTTCCACGAATAGTATTAAGTTTATTGTTGCTATATTTACTCTGAAAGAAAATTTGAGCTGAAATTATTGTATCCCTTTGGCGTCGAATATGAAATTAGTTGAAATTAGCCTTAAACCTGTCCTATGGATTGCTTTCTAAACTCAAGTGAGTTAGAAAGGTGCAGCAGCTGGTTCCTGTAAAATGCATGAAAATGATGTAGTTCCGAAAGGATTATTATGCTCACCCCCCATGGGACTTATAGGAGACGTGACTTCGGCGAAAATATCGGAACATTTGCTCTGCAAGAACGCATGTGATGAGAGCATGGCTCGCGGAAGGTGTTTATTTTTATTTAAACTGTGATAGACTGATGGATGCGTAGTGTGGGCTCTGCGCACAGTCGGAAATTATGCTGTACGTTTGTGGTAAGTTACCATGCTATCCTTAAGGAAGTTGGAGTAAGTAAATATAACTCGTTATTAGCCTAATTAGTTCCTTCATTGTCATGTATCAGCTAAATAAGAACTAACAAACTTAAGTAACGTGTGTGCGTCATTGTAATTCAACCTTTGGTTTAAAACTCTAGGCGCGATCTTAAACCGTAAAGCAACGCAAATTATAATGTAGTGGTGAGAGCGTGGTCCGGATATTTTAGATTTTACAGGCCCTATCCATATTTTAAAGGGTGGACCATGAATAATCGCGACTTCAGTAACAATAGATTGCCACAGTTGGATAGTGAAGTTATTATTGCTTAGTATGAAAAGATAAGATGCGATCGCCTCTTCCATCCTGGGGCCATTATAGGTGTAGTATCCGCAGTTTAATAAGTAGTGTTCACATTGCAGGTCTTTTCACACTTAATGGTCACAGATAGTAATTAGCAAGTTTTTACTCTTGTTGTTTACTGTGTTGCTCAGAAATTTATTTATTTGATGTGTTTGTGCCTCAGTAACGTAATGACAGTGAGATGACCTGTGCTGCACGATTCCCATGATTTCGTCCACCTTCTTTGAACGTGCAAATTTTCGGTTCTATGCAACATTTTTTTGTGAGCGTGAATTAGTGTTTTCTCTTCGGAGAGTGAAGAGATAATATTTGGTTATGCTCTTATAGAAAACTTGGTTTCCTATTATGATGAAATGTACTATGAAATATGAATGTTCTGTGTGAGAGGTTATTTTTAGAGATACTTCCTGAATTTTTTCTGGCGAGATTCCGGAATCATTAAGGACGCTGGTCGGAGGACCTATTTAGTGTTTGTTCTTGTTGAATACTATACGGTTATAATACGTGATATCGGAAATGAAAATAATACTGCTGAGTTATTGCTGATCTCTTGCTATTTGGCTAAGTCACATGGCATTTGTTGTAAGCCTGCAAAATGTACCGCCTCGAAGGAGGAAACAGTGCTTCTCTGACAATCGTTCGCATCTTGTGAACACACTATATAATTTATTGTTCCATTGGCCGATTCCGACATAAATATATATCTGATTTAACCAACACACCTCTCGAGGTTTCTCAAGAGGAGAAATTAGTGGAAAAGGACGGCGAAGATGTATGAGAGTATTGGGCCAAGTCCTTCTTTTTTGTATTTCACATTGCGCGACGGCGTGTAATGGCATCTTTTTGTAAATGCTACCTGAATCTAAGTTGGAGCAGTGAAAACTGACGTAGAGCTGTTACTAATGCCACCGGAATACATCTACTAAGAGTTTTAATTTTCCTTATTTTGGCTGTCCTACTAAGGAAAGATTCTTTCTTTCGTAGGATAAGATAAGATAAGATGCCGTGGTAATCTTTTGGAATTCCTCCATCACTTAATTCAATAGATTTTGCTACTCGTTACCATTTGATAGCTCAGTCAGTAAATAAATTCCGAAAAATCAGCGAAAATTTTCGTTTTTTAACACTTATTTACCACACCAGCCTTTAAATAATGGAAGTTTCGTAGCCGCATACTGTCTATAACTGTGACCACTTAAATTAATTAAGTCGCCATGCCAAAAATCATTTCTCTAACGGAGCAAAAAAAGCATGCATACTTCAAACTGCCCTACCAATATGGAATAGTATCAATATGTCTCCGACCAAAATCGTTGTCCTTGCTCCTCTGTGATTCTAGATTCTGTTTCGCAAATCTTTTAATTTAACCAAAAGGCAAAAGAGAGGCTATTCAAAGGTAAGGGACCGCGATTGCCACTGTTTGGGTGATCTCTGCCGGCCTACGAGCTGAATTCCTCATCAAGCCATAATAGCACCAGCTAATTTAACGAGCAGACCTCGAAAATGTTGAAAAAATTGGTATGCAAGATCCTGGCTTTCGATTCAAGGAAAAATATGAAGGGTGTCCCGAAATCATGTATTCGATTTGTTTCGGGAATAAAATCCAAACTACTCAAGCAAGGACTATAAACGATAGCTCAAATTAAATCTGAGTCATTGGGATTACATCTCCTAAAATATCGCCGAAACCGCTAGGCTAGTTTAGAAATAGGAACAGGAAAACGATTTTTGGGAGTGTGTTAACATGGGTGCAAACGGCAGCTTCAAATCCATGCACAGGCCAAACGGTTTGACACACATCCATGAATTTGCACTTTTTCGAGAGCTAAAGACAAGAGTAATTCGTATTTAGGGTTGAAGGATCATGTTGTAACTTTCTGAAGGTCGGGTCATCGGAGGTCACATTCTCAGATAACCTACAATTTTAACCAAAAGAGTAGATTGTTCTTGTCATGAGCTATATTTTAGGAGATGTAATCCCAAAGGCTCAACTTTAATGTGAGCCATCGTTTATAGTCCTCGCTTAAGTAGTTTGGATGTTATTCCCGAAACAAATCGAATACACCATTTTGGGACACTCGGTAGTATAGTCGAGCAGATGACGGATAGCTTCATTGGTTCACAGTTAACATTTTCATCCCGAATTCGGTCATATCCAACTAGAGTTGCCAGATGTCCCGGAATGCCCGGGACAGTCCCGGAATGAGCCCCTCTGTCCCGTGTCCCGGGCAGGGGTAT
>WJFA01004319.1:0-10951 GCA_009870155.1 Pseudobourletiella spinata | reverse complement strand
TCTCCTCTCAAAAAGAGACAAGCTTTGAGCTACTGTCTTACCCCAAAGGTGCACAAGCTCCTCCGATAACCAGTAACACATACAAATTTACACACGTCTGGGACCAAGTAATAATAAGACAACACGGGAAAGTGCAGTAATAACCGCCCACACGTGTATTATAAACTGCACAAGTATACACACTATAAATATAAACTACACATATATCTATAAAATGCATGTATATTATAAACTACGTAATAAACTGCACGTACATTATAAGCTATGAAATAAATTGCACGTATATTGCAAACTATATTATAAACTGCACGTACATTATAAACTATATTATGAACTACACGTGCATTAACTATCCTACAATCTATAGACGTGTGTACGCTACACACACACACACACACACACACACACACACACACACCCACACACAGAATCAACCCAGAAACTCCAGGGCTATGAAAGCTACTTAGCGCTCCAAGAGCTTTCCTCCAAGTCCAAAGCAACGAATCAGGTCGTATCTTCCCCCCCTCAAGTGATTTCATGTTAAGTAAGCTGACTGAAGGACGAGATCAAGTGGTTGCAAAAACTTTCCCTCCCCCAATCCGCTCCAATCATCACCATGATCATCATCATTCCGTCTTCTCTCCCCACAGCACCATAGTGCAAAAGCTCTATGGAGAGCATCCAGACATGGTTCCACAACTTCTACTTCTCCTCACTCCCAGATGCTCAGTCAGACTCCCTCCCGCACACCGTGCGGCCACGGAGTTTCGAGACAGCACCTTTTACCCTGTCAGCAAAAGGGCTCGGCTCAAGTATACGTACAGTACTGCGGGGGGGTTCGCAGCCGCTCGTGCACGTACTATTACTCTGCTCTCACAGCCAGTCCGTCCGATGCGACGTACGGGCTGAAGGGTGTCAATGAGACAGGGACCGTTAGTGCGTACTGCATGGTGGAGGCTGTGAGCGAAAGAGAAAGACAGCTACGAGAGAAAAGTATCCGGCTTTCCGACATATCAGCTTTTCTTGTCTCATAGCGTCTTCCCAGTGAGTTGAAGAGTGGTTGTTCCATGTTCCGATCTGGCTTCCTATTCCTCCTACTCCTCCTCCTTGGCATCCCTCCGATATCTACTATACACTCTTCTGACCAACTTGAACCAGTGCTAATTGTCCGTCATAATACTTGCCAACTAGATTGCTGCTGCCAGGAGTGTGTAACACTACTACTGCAGCGAGAGGGGATGATGGAGGGAATCAGAAGACGCCCCAAGTCTGGCTGGCAAGAGTTCGGAGAGCGAGTATAGGGCCTTACGGTCGAGTGGAACTGGGTCGATACAACAAGTTAATCAACTCGCAGTCTCCGCGGCGGCTGCTGCTGCACTCCTCATTGATAGGCCGAACAGTTCCTGCTACTCGGACGGACGGACAGACAGACTAGACCACCCCAACAACAGCCCCTCACTTAAACTGGAGCGGAGTGAGTGAGGGGAATGAATGGAAAATTAAACTGGGTCCTATTAGCCTACTGGTTGGTTGGACGGGGACGGACGGACGGATGAGTACGCGACTCTTCGCTAATCTTACAGATAGAACTCCAAGATAGGGGAAAGGCATTTGTGAAAATACGACGACTACTACTACTACTACTCGAGGCAATGTTGTTAAGGTAACTCACCCAGGGATGGATACTCAATTGCAGCGAGCGTCACTTCCTCCTGCCTCAGCATATCCAGGGAGGCTTCCATGTCCACATTTGAGACGGTTCCTTGACTCACGAGGATAATCACAGACCCCGCTGCCCTTTGCTGATTACGCTTCAGAACCTAGATACAATGGGAGGGAAAAAGACAAAGGGGATTCTTCAAAGCCTTGTCTCACTATATACTTGCAGTGCGAGTACATAAATCTATACTATGAGCCCGTTACATCACTTCGCGTAAACCCATCTTGTCATTTACGAATCATCATCATCATCATCATCATCAACATCATCGTCATTACAGTTTTTCCTTAACTATTCATCTGAGACAGTGAGAAGAGGCAGCAGGAGAGTGAGGGCAGGCAGTCCAGTCTACTGATTTCTATCGTCCAAGGACACACTCCTCCCGCTTTTGCTCTTGCATTCTCTGTGGCAGCGGGATTAAACTCTTACCTCATCCTCGTCAATGATCTCGAAGAGTGGCTGGAAGGAAAGCAAACAACATTTACCCACCCGCACGCTCCTTGGGATTCGTGGAAGAGGAAAGAGCGTATGGAAGTAGAATAATTGTGGAGGTACACACGACTGGGCTGTTATGTAGCAGCCCAGCGGACACTAACTCACAACACAGATCAAACATACATTGACGAGACCTGTCAAATCCACACACAAGGGATGAGTCCATCCCGCTTCATCATTCCACGAATGTACACAGACACACACACACACACAACTACTACCAATACCAGTACAACAGCCATCCAATTTACAATCACATCCCCGCTGTAGTACATGTTTCACAATTATTGATCCTTGACAATTACTGTGGAAGGGAAAGATTGAATCGGTGATAAAAAATATCCTCTGGACAGCAGTTACATTCACACACACACACACAAACACAAATTCTCACCTCTGCCTAACTAGCATCCCCCTACCTCCTCATCCTCCCATTCATTAGCTTTACGACTAAATTCCTCTGATTTTATCCGCACATGTGTACGCACAGAGGCTTGTGTGTACAGACTTTTGGAGGACATTCTTGGAAATCCTACCGCCATGTCACGGCATCTGAAATTATTATTAACTTCTGATGACGAGGATATCTGCCTAGTACTACTATTATCCAGATTTGGAGGATATCCCTGGTGAGTCCGTTGACACGAGTCCCCCACTCTTGGTTGTGGTAGCTTGCTAGCTGGGCGGATGTGTGTACAGATTCAGCCAGTTATATGATGACATGGGAAAAATTGGAGAGGGAATTTACGAGGATTTCAACGAGCTTGTACGAGCTATGGAGGCACTTGAATCTTACGATAACTTATGAGAGACTTTAATGGGTCTCCGTCTTTACTGCTACTACTACTACCACTGTATACAACTTCACACAAGTGATCTTCTTGGGAACGGTCCCCAAAAATCTCGGCGAATTTTTCTACTCACCACCACCACCAACCACTTCACCATCCCTACATTATTTTCCGTGGTGACTCCTTCTATGTGAACACAATGACGGGGTGAGCCTTGAGTTCAAATCATACGAGTGCACGTGCACAGTCACCAAAAACCGTACACTTGGCCTGTAGCGGCGACAGGAGTTCCTGACTCAGTCAGTACATGAGCGGAGTCATCACGGCTACAATTTATGTGGAGCAGAGTTTTTCGAGGGATCCGGTGCCAAAACCATCTGTGGATTTTCGAGTTGGAGTTGGTCTATAAAAAAATAAATACCTGGAACCCTGTCCAACCCTTCCAGTCATTTGTACCCGTGCGAAAATATATACGACAGATCCGTCAGCACCTGTTTCCTATCCACCTGTCCACAAGCATGACTTTTGGGAAACCAGAGCTATGACGGGCGGGGTTTTCAAACTGAATTTGCGGGGTGCAAGGAGTGGCATCGTTGGGATAAATGGCCCAGTTCTTTTTTTTACTACTTTTATTCACTCCGCGCATCCCCAGTGTCGCAGGAATCCATATAAATACACGCATGGATAGGGAATAAAACAGAATATACGGCAAATCTCATCATCTTTCAGGGAGCAAATTTCCTCTGGCTTGTCTTCTCAAATGGAGGGAGTAAGACCTCAACTGTGAGCCCTTCCTAATTGTAAATATAAGATAGAAAAAAGTAGGAGCACCAGGATCAAGTCAAACCATAGTGCACACACACACACACACGCGAGGCACACACCCACATACACACTTGTACCACCAACCACCACAGTTTAAGCGAGGGAGAAATAAAGCGTCTTCAGACTTTAGCCCTTCTTCTTCTCATCCCCCCGACTCTGTTCTTCCTCCTTCCCTTCGTTTCCCAGCTCTCTCACTTTAGTCTTCTCAACTCTTGCTCTTCCAGCCACTTTTTAGAAGGACGTAAAAACTTATACTGTTGGACACATTCGTATCTCCCCCAAAGAGTTTGGTGGATCTTCTGAAAATCTCCTGAACGCCCATTACACTGGCCGTACACATATATACTACATATATACACACATATATATATGCGTAAGACTCATAAGAAAAAAAAACAAGTAAGAGAGTTAAGCCTCGACTTACATCCACAGCTTGGAAAATCCCTCTTCGAAGGGCAATATTTCCACCGGCATCGACGTTTGGGTAGTTGGGTAATTTATCAGCCAGGGCTCGCCGCAGGGTAATGGACTGGAGTGATGTCATGTTCGCCAGAACCCGCACATCACCCGTACTGACTGTAATGAGCCCAATTTGGCTACCCGTTGGCAGGTCATACTTGATAAACTTCCGAACCGCCAGTTTGAGGAATTTCCATACGTCCTGCAAACACAGAGGGAAATTAGATGAAAAAAATCACACAAAAACTCCATGATGAGAGAGTTCATTCCACTTTTCTGTCATGGTGGCAGTGGCATATGGCATGGCATATAGCATGGCACATTGCGGGTATCCAACTTTTGGACCCGGAATATATAATACCGCAAAGTACACACCCAACCTTATATATCCTGACAATTACTACCGTGCTATACTGCCCTACTATTCTCACTGTGAGACACATAGAGTGAGAGAGATAGAATAGATTTCCAGACGGAGAGGAAGAAGATGGAGGAGGAGACTGGAAGGAAACCTCCATAATTCAGACCATGATCAATAAACTGACTCAAGCACTTCTACGACTCCATAAGAAACAATGATCAAAGACAAAAGTATATCTAAGCTCAAAAGCCCGACATGAACGCCGGCCAAAATTCCAGGACGTCTGTCGGGCTGCATACCATTTATCTAATATTTGCAGACTCTCGCCCTCCTGCCAGCACCGCTCGTATACGGATACAAAAGGCAAAACTTTACTGCAATTTCCGCGCTCAAAATTCTTTCAAGAGATTTATAGTGGGGCCCATAGTGACTCGAACGTCTGTATAGTAGCAGTAAGTAGTAGTGGATCCCATACTCTCAGAGGGCATATCATCATCATGATAGGGTGTGGACCACGACCAAAAGTCTTTTCATACAATTCACTGTGTGTAACCTGCAGTTGAAACACACCGGGATAGACCATACTGCATTCCTACAGTACGATGATATAGGACACACAGTGGACTTTTCAAATTATAACTACCCCTCATTCCGCACTGTTACAACTACTTACTGGAACAAGTGCTTAAAACCCCAGATATTTAATCCCAGGCTCCTTAAAGCTTTAGTCAAATCTTTTGCCGCACCGTCACAAACACACGCACACACACACACACACATTGACGCACACATTACACGCGCATCCAACAAGCCGGCATCATAATCATCCCGACCATCTTCACAGTGTAGTAGTACCACCGACCATCCACACATCACAGTGCACTCTCCTCCTTCATCGCGTTAAAATTCAAACCCTTGTGGCATAAAAAAATAGGAGGCCGAGGGAAAACATGGCCATACATCACAGGAAGAAGAGGAATCCCCGCTGCACAATACTATGAAACACCACAGAGCACTATTACATCCTCAACTTTTAATAATACAGGCTCATCCGACAATGCGGCCATCCTCTTTCTTGCTCCCACTTCTTGTCCACTGTATTTACCAGGAGCAGGAGCATCAGCACAGCAAAGCGCACTTCAAACCACGGAGTAAAGACAAAAAACAGTTGAAAAAAAATCACACTACTGCAGTGTGAGGATTTTAACGCACACTACACTCTAGTACTCCAACTTCCTTCAACCCCCAAGCTATGGCCCAGTGACACTGACATGGTGGAACGAACCGATTACCGTCAAAAGGCATACTAACATTCATCTTTTCTCATCCCCTTTTCTTCTCCGCAGTCAAAACAAAATGGGGAGCGACAGGTTGAGAAGCAGTTCCAAATCTGCCCTATCAACAAGGATTAATCTTCAATTTATCATTTGCTTCAGTCAGCGAGTGTTTGCGCGGGCATGAGTGTGGCTGTACGTGGCAGAAACAAGACTGCAAATCAAGGTCGGTAGTGTGTAGTGGCTGTGAGCGTATATGGATGCCAGTTAGCCAAAAGCGACGATCCGCAACCCTCTCTTTCGGAACGCCATTAACATTCACGACGAGCTTTTACACATGCCTGCACCACCACCATGAACACCACCACTGCCGCAGCCGCACCACTATATACCATCACACTCACACGGTTTAGACAAAAGGAATGTGCCCCTAATTTTTCCCGCCATATAGTTTTGAATAGTTTCACACAACTTACCCTCAAATTCATGTTTCCGGTCTCCTCCACCAAAAGGACGAACCTGGGTTGGGTTATTTGCTTCACAATAAAATCCGGGGATGGTACCGGCACGTTCGGGTCCCTGAAGAAAAAAAAACCAAGACATATAGACGAACACATCCAGATACAAAAAAAATTGTATAACGAAATCAAAGAGTTCAAAAGTCGCACGTTTGGAATACAAAGGAGCATATAAGTATGTACACACACAAAGGAGGAAAAAGGATGGGGGAGGCCGGGCAAAAGCCCCATATCATCATCAGTGCCATAAGTCAAACTTTTATTCACGCCCCCAGTTCAAAGTCACATCCCCATGTGATACCCTTCAACAGCACCACCACCACTGCCATGATCATCATAGGACAACAGAGTGTCTCATTCTTTTCGTCTATATCCTCAAAGTCCGTTTGCACTCACTCACACATACACATACACACACACACAGACAGACAGACTCACACAGATACAAGGAACCAGACTCAGCCGCAGACTTTATTCACTGTCTCTTTCAACGAAAGTTGACTTTTTATATTTCACAGTGCCGCCTTGTCAGCCGACTTGCTTCCCGCTCAATCTCTTTAAACTAACAAAACGTCCAAACCTCCCAATGTCTATACATGTGTGTGTGTGTGTGTGTCTGACGGAAAAGAGAAAATCTTTCTTTCTCTCTTTCTCACTCCGTCTCTCCCTCCCTCTCTCCATCCCCACCATAATCTTTGCCCTCACACAATTCAGCAATCCAAAATCCCTACTTCTTTACTCTCTTCTGTATATTACGATCCCTCCACAACTGAGGCTAGTCAGGAAGAGGAGCAGCAGCAGTTGAAAACTCGGTAAAAACTTCTCCGGGAACTCAGCATAGGCGTTCTCAGGCTATTTAGATAAGATTCTCCTTTAACTCTTCTTCTTCTTTTCTTCTACATACGTATACACGCACAGCACTCTTCATCTCACTCCATCCAGCACCACCACCTCCCATTCTGTCGGCAATAGTAAAGTACTCAGACATATAACTCCCACCGCCGCCACCGCCACCACTCTATCCCTTCACTTCACTGGCTACTGAATCGTTCCATTGTCATTGGCCCACCACTTCCGTCTCTGTAAAAACCCAGATCGCCGCCAACAGGACCCACCTTTGTCCTCTCCCTAATAGTGTTTCCCCGCCTCTGTATAGCATGCATCACTCCACACAGTCAGTTAAGATGCAAACTGCGGAGTGTGGCGCGAGTGGATGAACTGGCACGCACGCCGCGGGTTCATGAGGAAGCACTGTTGTCGTGATCCGGCCAGGCCTGGCCAGCAGGCAGAATCCCCACGAGCAGCAGCAGCAGCACATTCGGATCAACGCATTTCCTCTTGACTCGTTTTTCTGGCTCACCCTATAACCTGCTTTTCCATTCAGCCTCAGTTTTGCAAACAGATAAAAAAGTTTTTCGTTTTCCGACCTCGGCGGCGTGTCCATAGAGCTGTACGCTCAACTTAGACAGAACCATACATGGAAAAGCCTTGGGCCAAATCGGGAGCGGGAAAATAAGTGAAACGGAAAAGCATCAGGAGGAGAATCCTTGAAGGCGCCAGTAGACAGAGAGGTGCGGGAGAGTTGAGATTCAGCGGACGGAACCAACTGCCGGGAGCATCAGTGGTACGTATGTATATGTACGGCGACGGCGGCGGGGTATTACGGGAAGAGAGAAACGTGGGCGTTCCATCTCAGCGGAGATGGCAAAAAAGGTTTGAAAAATTGCATCCAAATCAAGGCAATTCCATCCCATTGTGGCCGTAGACAGTTTCCCCTTTCGCACGTCTCAAGCCCTCTCCTCCTCCGCCGCAGCGTGCGGGCGGCTTGCCCGTGTCTGCCCATCAATATAACGGCCCGAATGTGGAGCCTTTACCACAGAAAGACAGGCAGAAAGGTGGTGCAGGGGCTGGATGGCAGTTCCTGTTACTACTACTACTACTACTACTATGGTATTATTGCTACTGGGAGCGGGCGGGAAACTTCATGGCGGATCGCTCCACTTTGTGGATCAAAGCACGTGTATGAATCAATATTCCATAATTCACTTGAAAGGGGTGGAAAAGTTAAGACATTGACAAGATTAACTCCTACCCAGAAAAAGAGTAACAGCGGCGTCGTCGTTGACGGAGGGAAAGAAAGAGGAAGAAGAGTGAAAAATCCAAAGCGTATTGGCCCAGTAGGGAACGTAATACAGTTTTCCACGTCAGAGAAGGCGAGAAAGCAAAGTGGGTGTACGAGCATGTGGTGTTACAGTTGAAGGGTGTACACAGGCGAGAGCGGAAAAAACTAAACCGTACTCAAAAATCTCTCATCCGCTTTTCCTCTCACATACAAAGTTGGAAGCAATCACACTCCCGAGACGGCAGGGATTATGATAGGAGAACAAGGTACAGAGATGGAGGTTACAGTGCTCAAATTCTCATCGTCCTCCTCCCTCTGCCTGTTGGATGCCCGGGTGGAAAAATCCCGACTGTAAGATCCACGAGCTCCACTCCACCCTGTCTGTACCAGTAGTGCCGGTTGTATGGGGAAACTGAACAAAGCTGAAGATAAGCGGTTTTGAAAATCGCAAAACTTTCCCTTTAAAATCAAAGTTATGAGCATGATTCATCCGTCTGCCCTATCTTCCCCCGGCCAGACATTCTTAGTCAGTGTCAGTGGGTACTCCTTGTGTTCGTGCAGAGTACCACCCTGTATGGCGACCACCTCTATGGACGGCCAACATGGGATCACCAGTGATGTGGTTCACTGCCTCTTCCTCAAGTTCAGTTCAGGAAGTAGTAGTAGTAGTCTTTCCTCGTATCCCAGGTGTGCCCAAACGGAAAGTGTCTAATTTGATGACCAGCAAACTTGGTTGATTATATTACCGTTCTTCTCTCTCTCTCTCTCTCTCTCTCTTCAGCTCGACTCTCAATGAAAATAAGATTACTGGAGATTTTCTTCGGCCTCTTTTTCACTTTCCGTCGTCATCTCCTACTCTTTACAGAACACATTGTGTGGAGAAGACGGAGACGACGGAAAGAAAATGCCTGATTTCCACTCCCACGTTCCATCTCACTTTTTCCTCTCTCTCGCTCTCTTGGTTCGTTTTCCGTCCTCTTCCATTTCTCAAGTTTCGAATTTACAAGAGCCATTTTTCCGTTAAACCAGAATGAATTACTTTACTTTGGACGTGACTCCCCACAATGGTACGGCGCAGGAGGAGCGACACGGGAAAAAGACCAACAGACAGTCGTCTGTAGCTATACTTACTACACGTGGAGGTCGTATGACCAAGAACTTCTACGTTTTTCCACGCACACACACACACGCGCAAACTTACACGCACGCACACTATAGCCTACGTATACATTGGCTATACCACCGAACATCATATCACCTACTACCAGTGCCTATACGTTCTGCCCGACCCCAGAAGGTCCTAATAGCTCCACTCGGACGGTGTAGGGAGAATTTTGAGTCGTAGACGAAGAACTGGGCAGTGCAGTGGTAGCAGTAGAAGTCGTGTAGTATGTGTGAGAAGATGGAGGGAGGTGTGTGTACTCCTATTATTATTATGGATACAGTTGGAGGAAAAATCCCCCCTTGAGAAATTTACAGTTCAACTGGATTGTACTGACGTCGTGGTCGTATAGTGAGGGGGAAGACTAAAAAGGAAGATTGAGAAGAGGAAGAGAGAGAGAGAGAGATGGGCGCCGGAAGGAAAAGAACAAGTATGAACGAGAGAGGGAAAGAATCCCTCTTTCTGGACCGTATACACACAGTTACACACACACACACACACACAGTACTTAAGAAAAAATGCCCCTTTTCTCCTGTTTCTTTTAGCACCACATACATAGGGGAGAGGACCATCAGGTCCACCTCGTAACATTTTTCCAGTTTTCCGGGAACAAGAGGAGGAGGAGGAAGAAGAAGAAGACGCGGGAGAAGAAACCGAAGAGACACACACTGTATAACTTTCCTCTACTACTGTCTCTTAAGCATTACTCCCCGGGACAAGGACTCAAGAGAAGAGAGAGAGAGCAACCAAGTTTAGCCTTACACATAATTCCCGCTGTCCACACAATAAAAACGTCAAAAAGTCACCTAAAACTTCAGTAATCAGGGATAATATATTTTAGGCGGAAATCTTGGCACGGAACAAAGGAATAAAAACTTTTTCCTCCTCCAGCGTCCCAAAGACGACGACTGGACCCGTCCATCCTCCCGATGTCCTCCCCACAGCCTGTCATTATTACATCTCCAAACACACGGGCACACTCGCACACACACACACACACAACAAAAAGACGCGTACATATGTACGCAACGCACACACATCGTATATCCGTGCCGACATCAACAACATCCTCCCTCTCCTCTTCTCATCTTGATAGAGACCAGAGGACAACTTCCCATTCTTCTTTATCTCCATTATAAAAATGAGATTACACTCAGCACTTGAAAACAATAGATAAATTTCACTGGACGATTCAATCCGATGTATACGTGTACCCCCTTCCTT
>WJFA01004318.1:0-10951 GCA_009870155.1 Pseudobourletiella spinata | reverse complement strand
GTTGCCGTAATATTCGCATTCTCAGACGAGGAAGACGCCGTGCCATTGTTGCCGTTTCCGTGCCGTGTCCAAGGATTACCCGACACGAAAATGGAAACGAATGCATTGGACACGGACCGGAAAAAGTGGACACGGAACGGGAACGGAAACGGTTTTTTCGTTTCCGTTCCGTTCCGAAACGGAAACGTGAACAGCTCTACTTTGTACCCATCTTTTGACTTGGAGCAATTTAGAAATAAAGCGTAGGTTCTTACTGATTATTAATCTGCATTCATGCAGGTTATTAATTTTGCCCACAACCACTTTTTATGTTGGGAGCATAGCAGCCGTATTTCGCAACTGTTTCAAAATTTTTCTTCACAACCGTGTTGAACACATGAATAGCTAGTTGCAATTCGAGGATGGACACTGTCAATGGTCCGGAAGGGGACCAAATGTCATGTTAACCGGTTTCTGCACGTACGCTGTACCTACACCGTATGGTTGTTGCACTATATAGGCTTGCAATATGTACTTGTATCAGTGGAGGAAGTTGGTAGAACAGTGGGAAACGACTGCAGAATCCATGCACTAGCGTTACAGTAAAATCTCCCTAGCACGGTCTTTAGGGGATACAGATGATTTGACCGTTGTAAGAAAAGACCGCTATAAGCATTGAAAATTACACAGTAAAAGTTATGACGGGAAACCAGAAATTGACCGTTATAACAAGATTACCGTATTATCCAAGGCCGTTATACGGAGATTTCAGTATAGTGTATCGTTCGACAGCGTTGTTTTACATATGGTGGAATGGTAACAGTACATAGTTGCGTCGGTTTGTGCGGCGTAGTTGCATAGTTAATGAAGTATCCGTCATTTGAGGTGTTCAAAAATTGGAAACACGATGGCGGATCGTTAATGACTGGTGTTTGTTATTAGGATGGAGGTAGTAGTGGAGTGATGATATCTGTTTTTTCGTTCTGTGCCATTTCGGGATGTGTTTTGTGGATTTTCAAGTTTATTGTGGTCATAATTAATAGTTTCTTGAAAAACTGAGATACTGTTAGTATTCCTGACGAGGTGAGGGGTGTATTTGGTTATGAACACATCCTCTTAACATAAAAATGCGACAATTATCCAACCACCACTTCTTATACACGCCTAATCCATAATGAAAAACTCAACACCACTTTCTTTATTCACTAGATTCACATACCCCGCCGATAAACACGTACCCACAAGTATATTTCAATTAATGCTGGTTTCTTTATATCCTGTTGTCACGTTTATTTTTAACGCTATACAAAAATATTAAAATTTTCTATTCAAAGCAAATTAGACATATCATAGACTTACATCTGGGACAACAGCTAAGCGAATGTGGTTGAGCCTGGCAAGGTTCCCTATCTGCCCAGTATTTACCACCCAAAAAAAATCCTCGTCAAAACTGTTAACTTCGACAGCCCATGACACATAAAAGTAGATTCCTTTGTTAGTAGAAGGACTTCAGCCATACACTCGCGCTGGTTTGAAGTCTACAAGGCCTCCGTACCAGGGAGGAAGTTGAGATGCTGGAATCTTCTTCAATAAAACTGGACGCCACCTGTCTGGATTTGTACCGTAGATTTCAATGCGTTCAAACTCAGGTCCCAAGATTGGTTTCACAAAGTTGAGCAGTTGCTGAGCCACAAAATTTGCTACAGGCCAAGTTCCAGGCAAAACAAACCTTAATTTTTCTACACCAGAAACGAAAGTCATGAAATATGGAAAACTTGCCCACACTTACTATTTATCGCGTAAGCCGCGTTGACGTACTTAATTAAGTCAAGGGCTTCCCGAACGAAGTCCAAAGTAAACGCCACAGCTGAAATAGCAATGAAAATCCAATTCAATGCTGAGTATGAGCTTAAATAGCACTAAAAGGAAGAGGAACTCAAACGAAGAACTAAAAAATCAAATTATTAAACCTGTCCTAAAATTACACCTCATTTAAAAACTAACCTTTCGCTGAACGTAGCTGGTGCAGGTCGTAACCTTCAAAATCGAAAATCATTATGACATCATTTGGCATATCTGGATCTGTGGGATCATCGGCCGAATCCAGAGCATTCCACAGCAATTGATCGCGATATTTTTCGAGGTTTTTTGCTGTCTCCTCATCAGACGTTACGTACTTACGGATATCGTACTTTCCAATCTCTACGACCCAAACTGCAAACAAAGCCAATAATACCATAATACTGCACAAAATTAATAAATAGACCTGTCCAATCAGTTGCATTCACAAGGGGAGGATCCGACAGTCCGCCTATTACACAATTGATAGTATGATGGTTTAAGAGATCTTTAAGGATAATTAATGCCAAACTCCTACCTGCGGAAATCCAGGCCTGAGTTACAAGTCCCTGAAGTTTTAATCACTCGGGACCAGGACCAAAGAAGGGTAAAGAGGGACCTTAAAAATCTCATGTTAAATCTCATTAGGATTTCCCTGGTTTGAATTTGGAGAAGACACCCAATAACGCCAACAGCACTACGCCTGGTGAAAATTTCGAATTACATTTATGGGTTCCCAGTTCCTAAGGTAGTGAAATTTTCACAAAGTGCAAAATATTGAATTTTTAGACCATTCGCATGCATATTACCCACCAGGATGAGAGGCATTGTTGACACAGTTTTCAAAAATCACTAGAAAGTCAAAACTAGAAAATCGTTATGGGATTTAACATGTGATTTTTAATGAAGACGCACTCCCTCCTTTGTTATCGAATGAAACCTTTGTTATGAAAACTTTGAATTCTTGTAACTCAGCCAAACCCGATTTTCCGCACCTAGGAGTTTGAGATTAGTAATGCACCTAGATGAACTCTTAAATCCGCCTAGTGTCCAATTACCAACAGGGGGACGTGTGGGATCCTCTTGTCAGTGCAACATATTATTGCAGACTATTTGATAGATTCTCACCAGCTCGGCCGTCCTTATCATAGCCACTAAGGTAATACGGAATGTCTCTCTTCATTTCTGCTGGTGGTATCCACGAATGCAGCTCTTTGTCATACAAACCCTATGCAGGATCGTAAACCATTACTTGATGCTTATGCAAAAAATTCATCATGCAAAATAAGTTAATTTAGTCATGGATTATAAATATAAAGTTAGTAATAATAAGTTATAATTACTCATTATTTAAATTTATCACGTAAGACTTCGTTATCACACAATAAAGAAAAGCACACACCCAACGCCATTGCGGTATTGATTCCTTCGGTGGAGCACACCATGATGGAAAAACCAGTTCCAGGAATATAAGAAACACTGCTGCTGAGCCTGTTTTTACTCCTTTCATGTTGGATCATGGAGCTTTCAACGCGAACTGCGAGCCTCACAGCCAAAGATCTGCTTGCCTTTTAAATGGTCAGTTGATTTCCATTCCACTATTTCTTCATTGGTTTACAGGTGAACTTCGACCAAGAACTAACTGTTATCCTTCCCTAATACCTTGAAGTTGCCAGAAACTTGTCCCAACGTGACTGAATGTTACTCTGTGACTTTTGCTGCCCACGCTGTGTGCGGGACTTTTAACAACATGGCCGTTTGCACCGTTCTGTAAAAACCACAACGAATCCAGTATTTCTGATTTTGGGACTCTCCATGTATGTGTACTATAACTCCGAGTTCTGAGGAGGGTGGTTCCATGACATATTCTGATTTATAAAATGAATAGCTCCTGGGTAATAGCTCAATGTTGGTGAAATCCACGATCCGTTAATTTTTGCCGAATATGTTCACAACGTAATAGCTCTACCAAAGAATTATCCCTGAATTTAAAAAGTTCCCTCCGAAAAACCTTTCCACGCAGACCGCCGAGAAATATCTATATTCCATGCCACGACGGGCTTTGTTGGTTTATCCTAATCCTCTACCTTTGACGCTAGGGAACATCATTGCCATTCACCGCATTAAATGTCCATTATCTTGTGAACCCGTGTCAAATTTCTAGAAATTTGACACGGTCACATGCAATCTGCAATGTAAAGGCAATGTGATCAAATACGAAAATTTTGCCAACCTTTTCCGGGCCTAATGCGGACTCATACAAAGCCTCACGAACATGGCTCAACGCGCTTGGAATATGCATCTTCATACAAATCTACCGGGCTTTATTAATGAGATTATCCTAGCACATTATCGAAGTAGTTAAAATATGTATTCATCATCATCATCTAGATGTTCTTACGTTCAGCTCCCCAAAGAAACTTGTTGAGCGGAAGTGAGGAATTGCGCAGTAATAATAACTACAGGAGAACCTCGTTTATCTGGCCCCCTTCAATACGGCCACTCTTTCATACGGTCAAAAATTCCCGATCGCGAGAGGACAGGGATATTAAGTTTCTACTGTAATAGGTCCAATTTATAAGAGAGCAGGTCGGGTGCGAGTACCTGAATAAGCATAGGTCCTGTTACGTGAACAATCATCGTACCTGCACACAGCAGTCCAATACATTAACGTGGTGTACAGCCTTAGTCTCGCACACAATTTAAAAAAAAAAACTTTCACAACCCTAAATTACAAAAAATTGACTTGTTCTGCTGCCCATTTTTAGCTGCTTGGAGTATCTACGCAGTATTAGTTACGCAATGCTGCATCCAAAACGCTCCTACACCTACTGCATGCAGTAGTAGCTCCTGGCAAACTTCGGTTTTTTTCCTATTATATCTTTACAATCACTGTGAGTAAAGTAAGTATGAAACTGGTGCAGCTTCAAGAGACTGTGGCTTTAATGGCTACAAAAGTATTGTTTCAACCCCTGCTAAAAGGAACAAACTAGATTTATTCAAGAAGTTGACTAGCTTGCAAAATTTTACTCCGCCAAAGTATCTTTGAAATCACTAAGAAATTTAAATCTGTAAAGAGATGAAACTGGTTGGCGAGACCTTTTCAGCACGCAAAACAGTGTCATTTCATACAATAACCATTATACATTTTAGAGCTGCCTCTACGAATTGGTGCGCAATAAGGAAATTCAACAGTATTATTACAAGAAAAGAAAAAATCGAAATGATTACTTCGATTACAAGGACGACCATCAGAGTGTTCGGGATGCTGTAGGATCAGTTTAAGCGTGTGTATCTATTTGTTAGTTAGTAGCTGGAGGACATTGAGGAAATTTTAGACGTCTTCATATTGTTGAACGGTAAATGTTGATTGCTCAGCGTTTCAACAAACTGAGACGCAGATTTCTTTACCATACACCAAATTGTGAATTTACAGTCGAAAAACAGTGCATAAGTGAATTTGGTTTCAAGTAGACACCCTTCTCTCCCCTAAAGACTAAGACCATTATGCGAAGATTTTGCTGTACAACATAGGAATAAAGTACTCCACTACTTCAAAGTTAAGTTATGCAGCTCTTTCACAAAATTGCAGCACCAGTCAACCTCCAACTTAAAATTCGGTCCATCAATCAGTGCAACGAAATAAATTATGACAGTCTTCACATCTCCAGGACTTTGAGAAAGTGATGAGAAAGCTTTGGAGCGGACAAAGTACGAACAACTTAAAACAGCAAGCACCAATAAGTATGAATTTACATGGTATACCGCGAAACGATTTTGCCTCCGTAGTGCTGAACATTACACAGACCCAGACCGCATCAAAGAGTATTACAGCCCTCACTCATTCTTGGCCTTTTAAGAACGGTCCGCATGATACCCCTAAACTTTCCCATTCCATGTGGCAACCATAACCGGCAACGGGCTTTACGCGTTGAGCATCATCCCCTCCTCTTGAGCACGCACCCCCCTCCGCCGCACCGTAGCACAACAGAAATTTCTCCCTTACCCGAGTGGATTTAATTACATTCCAGCCTAGATGTCCATTATTTTCCCATACTTCCGTCCATTCCAAAGGTCACGTGCCCCATCTCCATTCCGCCGCACTTGTTCCTCCCACTAGAACGACAAAGGCTCAGAAATTAGATTCATAAGACTCCACACAGATCTTTCACCCTCCCGCTTCCTCCCTCCCTCTAGCCACTAATGATGATGAGGGAGGAGAAGGTGAGGTCGTAAATTGTTCCCAGGCCTCGGAAGAGAATCATTAGTAGAGGAGGAAAAATGACCATTTGTCTTATCTTAATCACTTGGTAATCAGTAGCGGAGCCCTTTGCGACCCTCGGTGGACCTCCATCCCCTCCAACCACCACCGCCCACCCTATCCATTCGCATCCTCATCAGAAAATCCCATCTCCCCGCATGCCCCCTCAAACGCCAAAGAAAAGTGCTGAGCAATTAGGAATCACATAATGTACTGAGCGGATAGCACGTAGTAAATTCCGGGTTGATAAGATAAAGCTGGATTTTATGAGCCGGCTCTGGTTCAAAGCCCAATTAACAGCTCCAGCTCGTCCGCCATTTACAAATAGAGCTATACTAGATGGCAGTCCAATTTGAATGCTCAGCAGTTATTGTCCTCGTTCCGAGTAAGCAAGCCCACATGATGTCAGTCGGAAGCTAAACACACATATTCAACACATAACATTCACAGGCCCGGGTTTCCCAGCACGAAAAAATCGGACAGATGTAGCTATACAGGAGGGCCTCGGAGGCACGTGTGCATTCCATGGCAGTTCATGGGCTCAGCGGTCCTGCCCTGAATACCAACAGCCGGATGCACTACGGGGGAACTGTAATACAAGGGGCAATAAATTTTGCAATTTTCCACCACCTTCCCCTCCCCCCACCGATGCTCCGATGTGACGTCATAAATTACGCTGACGGGATAATGGCAAGCGGGATGACAGACTTAATGTCACATAATATCCAACTGCAAGTGTATGCCCCCTGTCTCATCCGTGGCTGTGGAACAATAGCATGCCGCCCTGAGGGTCGCTCACACATCCTTGCCATCAATGAAACCATAACGTTTTCATCTCCCTCCATCCAAGGTTCCTATCCCTATCTATATGTTAGTTTTGTTCCTTGCTCCAAATCGCAGCTCGTCGTATAATCTGTACGAGTTCCGGCTCTCTACATCTGCACAACCGCAATGAAACCTTGAGCGGAGCCCATGCCACGTGAGGATTTGTTGCGAAGGAAACCCTATACTTTATTATGCGGAATTTTCCCACAATGTTAAATGTTGTAGTCACATAAGCTCTCACATGGACGGGAGATGGTGTAGGATTGTTTGCATGTGTGGGAAGGAGGAGGAGGAGGAGGAGGAGGAATTGTGCGTCGGAGTTGCAATAAATTTGCTCCTGGCCATAAAATTGGGAAGCTTCTACTACATGGCGGCCCATGTCGCCGTGTGGAGGGTCTGGGGACATTAAAGAGAATATTAAAGCAACTTGGCACGTCGGATCGGCTGGCTTCTGTCTTGTATTATTTTGACAGAGAGCGACGGGGACCATATGCATTTCCTCCCGCAATTTCCATAATGCTTTCTTCCAGGTTATCTCATATCTCCTTCCCCTTCCACTTCATCTTCGAATCATGTGTGTGTGTGTGTGTGTGTTTGTGTGTGTGTGTGTGTGTGTGTGTAAGAGAGCCCCTGCGGTCCGTGCTGGATTTTTTGGCTCCCCCTGCACGCACAACCACACAGGCACACGACTCACGTATGCCCGAATGCATGCACGCACACATACACATGAAGAAAATCTTTACAGCTTCCTGCATGGCTGCATCCTCCTCGACGTTATTCCCACATTTTATCCGACTATACAACGTGACTCTCAGGCGTTTCCTCCAGTGTTTTTCTTATATTTTTCACACACAGTATGTGGGTGGGACTGTAAAAAGGGTTTGCGGCGTGGCAGGGACGTTCGAGAGCGGAAGGGACCATCAGTTTCTTTTCAGGCCGCTTGTATTTACGACTCGAGCCTGAGCTATTGAGAATGAGCCGCGGAGCACATTATTGTTTATGTAGATTCCCAGCTTGGAGTGGAGATCCGACTGACTGCTAATGCCCTACAACATCGTTCCGGCTCCCATTATCGCGCGGACTTGTTAGGAGGAGGACGGTGCGTGCCATTATTGGGTGTCGGATTGCCGCCGTCAGTGCACTGCTCCCAGCGGCACGGCGGAATGGGAATGTTCTCCTTCTTGTCCCGCACTATAGAATATACTGTTAAATTGAGGCGGTGGTTGTAATCTCGGTTCGGGGTGGAAATCCTTTTGGTGCGTGCTGAAAATGTGGGGAGCCAAATTTTGTTGCAAAAAGATTTGGGAACAAGGAGGAGAAAAATTGGGCGGCGGAGGAGCGGGAAGAAGGGACTGGATCACATTTCCGCCCTTTCCTTTCCACTGTGTTCCTACTCTGTCTGTGCGGGGCCGGAGTAAAATGGGAAGGGGAGAGAATGCGAAGGAGTGAGACAGAGGCGACGACGGAAGATAATTCAACTTTCACTCCCTTCTTTCTCACATCTCTCTCCCTCGTTCCTTCTTAAATTCCCTCTCTCAAAGGCTCTCCTTCGTTTCGGTTCGTCCCCCACTAACTTTTCCTCCACATCATCCCTCCTTACCAACCCAATTTTCGGCCAAGAAGGAGCGCCACGGGGATGATGATGACGATGAGGAGGTATACACAGTGGCCACTCAGGGCTTTGAATGTATGCGTATATATAATACACATATACATACTGATATATATATATATATATATATATATATTCTTTGAACTCGGTTCTGGGTGTATTTTGCTACTGCAGCAGGGCCCTTAACTCGTGTCCCCGTAACTAAGGGCCACCGATAATGATGTGGAGCATAGCCACATGTGTAGAGTCCTCGTTTAGAAACCTAATTTCCCGTCCTCCTCTTTCTGGCCTCATTGTTGCTGCGGTGCTGATGAAACGGGGGAAAGTTTCTGGAGACCTTAACTTTCCCCACTCCATCGTCCTCCTCCTAACTCATCCCCGGCGGACCATGCCGAGTGTAATTTCACCATTTCCACTGATTTGCTTTGGGATTAATGGCTTCTGTGAGAATCAGACGCGACTGCGTCGCTGGGGTCGGGACTACAGGAGAAAAATGTGCGGGAGGAAATGGACAGAGTAAATTAAACTGTGGGCGGTCATATGAGACGCTAGAGCCACCTACGATTTGGCAACCATTATTGAGAGGCTGTGTGTATGAGCACATCCATCTGCTTTCCCATATCTCTTCAGTGATGCCCACACGTTAAAGTTTTCTCCGTCCTACATCCTTTCTAGCTGCTGTGGAATGGTTAGAGTTTCGAAATTAAATTTCAAACAACTTCAAAAATTTGCAATTGCCTCAAATTTTCCTGAAGTTGGCTAACCTTGTGATCGTCTTTTCCTCCACACATGCCACTGTGAGCTTTTTCAAATTGTATGAGAATGTGTTTGGGAAAGGTTATATAGTTGGACTGCTGGACAACTTTAGCACTTTTCCCGAAAGTGGTGATTGGAAATGGGCACTAGAGTGAACTTGGATATTATGTGTCGGGTCAAGTAATAGATTCAGAATGTCGAGTGAGGTTGAGCGGCAGGGTTTGTTTAACGAGATGCCGTGGAGGGTGTAGGCAGCCTTGGCCAGGGAGATGAGGCAGTATATACATGTACAGTCCTCTTCTGAACGGTTCCGACAGAGTGAATGGAGATGCGTGAATTTCAAATGTACTATTGCACTTTGGGAAGGGTTATGAATTTTACATCAGGATTTTTTGCTCCTATTCAATTGGAAGGGAAAAGCCATAGGCTTTTAAGCCCCGGCAATGTTGGCCTACGTGTACATTCACACACACACACACACACACACATATAGACAGAGGCGCGGGGGGTTTATATGAGGAGAGTATAAAATATTCATTTCTGGCTCATCGCTCCATTTCATCAATTTATGGGACCTGGCGGAGGGATAAGGAGCATATTGTTCATCCTTATACCTACTCCTGGTCCTATTTCTACCTCGTGTAGTCTAAGGAAGGCAGCGGAGAGTTGGAATAACTGCTGTTACGGGTTTACATTTTCAATCGGGAACGTGGATCCAGGATCCCCCGCCAGAGTTGAGGACGGCGGGCCGCACGCTCCACCAACGATCCAGCCAATCTTAAGGGTGGAGCACTTCCTCCCTCCGTGAGCTCAATGCCCCTATCTGCTCAGAGTTACATTTATCCTGAAAGCCTCCCACCACACTTTGTCTCCCTCGCTAATGACCACTTGTCCCCTTTGTGTTCACACAACACATTCGTAGAGTGAGAAGACTTGGGGGACGCTCTAACGAGAGACATGTTCGTCGGGCGCCAAATTACCCGAAGGAGACCCGTTTTTATTTACTGTGCGTCGGGGACAGAAAAATCTTGAGTAACATGTAGCTACGATATAAGGCAGGCTCATACGCTAGGAAGGGTTTACCATGAGCCAAGTGTTTGTCGCTCTCCTCTGCAGAGAGGAGAATGCCATAGTGGAATGAAGCTTGGTAATGAGACCCAAAGTGGTTTCCCTCCCCTTCCTTTGTCTCTCGACAAACTCAACAATCTTTCTTTCCCTTCCGTCTGGGTATGACTCGGAGGACCTACTCTAGATTTCTCATATGTCTGCGTAGCGGGAGCAGACAGTCTTGGGAGTCTTTAAAATTTTAGAAACGTCTCTCAATTTGTACTCTAGTTTGTGAGTGTGAGGTCGAGAACGGTTGTATTTCATCCCGTCGGTTTCAAACTCACTGTGAGCAGAGTGTACAAAGATTTTGTACAAGGACTGGGAGCCCGTGGAAGGAATGAAGGACGAGGACTCCACAGTGGAGGAAGAAGAAACTTGAGGGGCACAAGCACTAAAGTTGTATTCAAAATGTGCCAGAAGATGACTCCGGAGTTTCTTGATCGTGGCTAGGAGTTTTAGTGGTTGTCGTAAGTTTCCAAGTGCTCAAATTCACTGCGTGAGAGCAGCAGGGATGTACTCGCTCAAGCTACTCAGGTGAAAAATTTATTGTCATTACTGAGGTGGAATGTGAT
>WJFA01004317.1:0-10955 GCA_009870155.1 Pseudobourletiella spinata | reverse complement strand
ATAATCTATCCAAGAGGGGAGGGAGTATTATGACGTTCATTTAGCAGGAGGGAGTGCAATAATTAAAATGATTGTCTTTTCCTGAGCTCAGCTTGTGAAGGGTAGTAATATTCTCAGTCCCCATTGTCGTCAACTCGATGGGATTCAAAGAGTAATAACTCAAAAGAACAAAAAAGGGAAAGGAGAAATGAAGCTCATCATCCTTGTCGTTTTAGAAGAAGGTATTTTATAGTCCACGCAGGAAGCAAATCTCATTCACAGTCACATCACAACGTCCATGGCATGCTAACGGAGAGTGCTATATGATGATGCGTACGGAGAATCCCTTTGGCACTACCAACAACATTATGGCCCTGACGAATCAGGAAAACTTTTGCCAAACAATTTCCACTTCCCACACAGTTGCACACACACACACACACACACACACACACACACACATACGTGGGACATCATACAACTTTTCCAACAGTCCGTCCATCCATGCCCACATAAATTCCATGTCCCTGTATTTGATGGACAGGGAAAAATACTTTGCTCAACTTCATTTTCATGCCGATGCCGACAGGGTGAGTCAGAGATTACATTACATGGAGAGTGGGAGATAACTGCTGAAGGGATTCAAAAAATCTAAAAGATCCACTTCAATTTCTTCTTCTCACGGCGTCACCCTTCCTTGAGCTTCACCTAAAAGAAGGAAGAAAGACTTTACGCACCGTCGTTGTCGCGTTCGCGATGAGGCTAAAAAAATACTCCCCCACTCAAATTCCCATCCACCGTAGATAATTCACATTGGGAACAACAAAGAGCTGCTTCTGCTGCCGCTCCTTTAACCCTCCTCATTACCACGCGTGCCATCTCATCGTCATCAATGCATAGAACCAATACACCATCATTTCCACGATTCCAATTATTCACCATGCTTCATCGAAGAATTGGAGAGAGAGAGAGAGAGAGAGAGAGAGAGAGAGAGAGTTGAGGAAATATTTGTAAATGAGGAAGTGAGGTTTGCTGGTGGTGGTGATGGTGGTGAAACGTAAAGTGTGTATGTACAACTTCTGCTCCGCTCCTGCTCCTTCTCCTCCGGCATATAGGCACATCAGACTCGTGACGATCATGATGGTTGGTGATGATGACGGTGATAAATTTCACTCTTAATTTCCACCTCTTCCTGCCTGACAGTTCCTATGATCTATAGCCCCACTCCTGCAGAAGAACCTCACTCACTGCTAATAACCAAATAACCAGCCACGCGGAGGGCTCGCAACACGTTGACTCCGCCGAACACACACTACACGGTGGAAGAAGGGGAGGCGTATGAGATCGATTAAAATCAACCACGACTCAAATCAATCTCAGACAAACACACACACACACACACACACATGCAGTGTAATATGCCCCCCTTCGACGTCTCATGCATATGCAGGCACACTCACATATACGCATGTGCATATCATAGAGTAACAAACTAGCCATCCCGTTGAGTAGACAGCCAGTCTCATTCAAATCTCCGCGTCATTATTTTACCTTTGTCATACCTAAGAAGAGATGTATTATACCATTATTATAATTGTTCACACACACACACACACACACACATTTACACACAAGTAAGGGAGAATGTCAAGCAGAGTTGATGGGAAGTTTGCCGAAGGCTTTATGAAAATGACTACTGACTACAACCATGTCATCGAGGAGGACGAGGCGGATGGAGACTCTTGAAGAAGATATTATTCGCGTAAAAGGATGAGAATGATGATGATGATAGCACGGTTGTGAAATAGACCGGGATGACGACCATTCCAACCGACGCCACATCAACAGTTATTTGGTGGAAAGAGAGTCTTGTGTACAACATATTTCCAGCCCCACTTACTTTGGCCCTACAAAACTCCAGTCCGCTGGCCGCTCAACTTTGCAAATATGGGAAACAAATAGTGACGGGAATGGGTTGAACATTCCATTTCCACTCTTTCCTTCTCCCTTCCATTCCCGTCTCGTCCCCCTCTCGCTCTCTTTCTCTCTCCGACACTCTCTCTCTCTCTCTCTCTCTTTTGCTCTCCATATCGCAAACTTGATATTGATTTTGATTTTTCACTCGCCTTGCATCATAACTGGATAACGTCACCCGGCCTCAGTCAGTCCACCATGGCGGACCACTCTATACAAATACACAGAATAACAACAGGGAACTCCACAAGCCCCACCCGCCTTAAGTTCACTCTCTCACGAGCTCACTCATACACACACACACACACACACACACAATATTCCGCAAAATCCCCACCACCACCACCACCCTCACACAGGCCCTATCAAACCAAATAAATGAGGGGAAAATTGAAGAGAAGAGCTACGTCTCTACCCCGCTACTCTTCTACTCCTACTTTCCGCAATAGGAGGAGCCGGCATTGAATTTCCAAACTCATCAACTTTAAATGCCATTCAGGTTAAGTGGACCCGCTGAGCAATCCGGAATTGGGTTTGAGTCCAACCATATGGGTTCCATCTCATTCACTTTCCCCGCTCATACGCTTCAGTGTATAATACAGCAGTAATACCAGGATGTATCTACCTTCCAATTCCCCTCCAGATTTCTCCACTCATAATAATAATCTCCCGTGAGTACGTGTGGGTGTGTGTGTGTGTGTGCGTGTGTCCGCATGTGTGCGTCATACAGCACACACACACACTACTGTTGTACAGTAACATAAGCAATATAAGAGCCGTGCTGCGTGTGCGGGTCGTCGAATGCATCCTCGTCGTCCCCACTACTGTAACAACATTTTTCCCAACCCTTATGCCCCACCACTCAGTTCCAATTTTAAGCTCCACTTCCTTCCCGTAAGATGGGAAAACGATGGAGGGTGGATGAATAAAAAATGACCATTTCAAAGACAGTCTGAGTAAGCTCGCTGTATTTTTCAACCGGCTCCACCACCACAGCCGCCACCATCATATAGGGGCACGGGTACGAGCCGACCCGCAACATTTATGCACCTCCAACCGCTCCGCTGCCATCACACCGAACTTGTCCCTCCATGTGGGCATCTATGAGGAAGAACAAATAACCTCCTCTCCCGAGCTCACTCCACACACGCGTTCACACACACGTACAGTCACACATTTGTGTACCACACACCCATTACACACATTCTTCAATCAGCCTCCAACTTCCAACTCACTCCGTTCCCAGCAGCGGCAGCAAAACACCTCCACATTCACTTTACTCCCAACCAGCAAATAAATGCAATATACTTACCCCTACCGCTTCAACTACACATATCACATAAGGATGTCCACATTTGGAACTGCAAAACCTACTAAAAGAGCCAGCAGCAGCCTCTCGGCTCGCAGCTCTCGTTTCTCTGACGGCTGTACGTGCGTGCCTTCAGATGTGCATTACGGAGAGCTCTACGGGCTATCAACACACACAGACACAGGGAGACACACCGACACAGACACACACATACACCACATACACGCATACACATACAAAATGTGAAACTGGATGAAAATGGCCAATATTTTCCATCCGCTTCCCTGATAACCCCTGGTCAAGTCAAGACTAATACGAGCCAGAGACCAGAGCGGAGTGAGTAGCAGAGTAACCTTTCGGAGGAAGCAGAAGAAATGCATCCCTCTCGCGCCCTCCGCCCCTCCTTCCCGTCCCACTGATCCCATCCTCCAAACATCCTCACAGACAGATGAAGGGTACAAACTACAAACAACGAGGGTAAACGAGCTCTCAAGTTAACTTTAATATTATTATTATTGTTAAAAAAATTAAATCCATAAATAAATGAATGGAGGAGATGAGAAGCGGCTGGGGAGCTCGAGTAAAAATACATATATCAAAATTGAAAAACTCTATATATGGGATGTGGTATTTTGTTGGGCAAATGAATGAGCGCTCAGCTTCGTCCATCCACTTCCGCGTCACAAAACCTCAACAACAGCAACTCCAGCTACAGCAACAACAGAGAGAGCCTGAAAAGAGCAGAGATCAGGAGAACCCTCGTGCTTGTTAACCCCCCTCCTCGAAAGCCCTTCCGCCCTGGAATTGACAGGGAAAGGACTAGCACTAGGTCAACTTCAGCAACTCCTAAACTCACTCAAAAAACCACATGTACTCCAAAACTTATTTCGCGACAAAGCCCGGCTGTGCGTGTAAATATACGTGGAAGGAAGTGGAGTAATTAGCTTCATTATTATAGATTACACACACACACAGTACGTGGCCATCCTCTTCCTTTTCCATTTGGTTCACGACAAATGACGGATGTACGTGTGCGGGTTGAGTACACACACATACATACACACACACATGCTCAACACACAGTTAGAAGAGATACGGGAAAAATATATCTACATCTATACGTATAACTATATAATACTACGTATACACGTACGAGAGTATCTTGTTTTGACAACGTCGTGTGGTGCACGTCCATCCACGGATCGATTAAACCACAGGATTCTCGTCGGCTAACTTTACAACTCCGTACGTACGACGAACGTTCAGTACACACACTCTTCTCCAGCAGCGTCTCCGCTCCGCTGTAGCAACTACGAGCAGCAGCAGCAGCAGCACGGTCACCAAAACACTTTTTATCACACTTTATATACCCCTCCCGTCATACTTCCAAGTCGTAGACAAGACGAAGGAGAGTATCCCCAACCAACCAATGGATTCACCACAGCTTTCCAATCCCACCACCTAATACGGAGAGTTGGGGAGAGACTGTCAATGATATTGAAATATCTTCTGCTTCTTCTCCGATGCTCCCAATGATGTCCGCTCTTCGCAAAAGAGCAAGGATCCGAATCGTCAATACGTACCAATTACCCGTATTAATTCAGATTCCAGTCCCACCTCGCAACAGATAGCCAGCCACCTCACCGAGTCACAGAGTGGTTCACCGAAGGAAGCTCCTATACTTTCATAGCCCGCCGAACTCACTCAGACAAAAATCACCGCTCAAAATCACGCTCACTTACCCCCGCTACGGTCTGGGTGAATAATAATGATAATAACAATAATAATAATTGTTTGGGCGGAAAAGCAGCCCGAAGCACAACTGATTTGAGGAGTCCAAGAGATAATAGCCAAACTTCCCTGTCGTCTCCCTACTATTATTTTCCCCACTTAGTGCGTCACTCACCAGCTAAGTTGTCCTCCACATCCACAAGCCAGAAGCACACGGCAGCCCCGTCACGTCACAACTCACCAGAAGGTGGAGTGAAAAAAATGGGTCCTAACACGAATGGAGAGTCCGTCCCCTTTTCCAGATCCCACAGACAAATCCACTCCGAATGAACAGCAACAACAATAATAACAAGAACAAGAACAATAACACCGTTCAAAAGCCACCAGCCGACTGTGACGCTGTAGAGTGATAGTCAGTCACTTTACCACCGTGGGTGCTGTGTCGTAATAATAATTGTACAGTGTGTAACGTCCCCTGCTCCACCCTCGTATCGACAGGGAAGACGCAGATGTAGAGGTAGAAGACGAACAACAATAGCAACAGCAACACCACGGTTCCACGCTCCTTCAACACTCCCTCACTACTGACTAGTGTGGAGTTGGAGCTAAAGGTCCCTTTTCACTTGACTCTGACCGAGCTGGCAGCGGCGTTGAGCGTCCTCACAGCGGCGGCGGAGGCGACAGTAGTAGTAGCAGTAGCAGTAGCAGTAGCAGCAGCAGCAGCAACAGCAACAGCGATCGTAGAAGTGCACCTTCCCTGCACTCTTCCGCTCTCTCCGAACTGCACTTGCTGGAGCAGAAGCCCCAAATTCCTCACACACACATACAGCTGACGGCAATACCGAGTTCGTGCGACTAGCTTATAAAGTTCCTCTGTACTTCTTCTACCGTACCTCACACATATGGTCCAACCCACCAGCCAAGCAGCGAACCCAGGAGGCGACGGAAATTGTTCCACAATTAATTATCACTCTCACGTATCTTTTTTTCCTCAACTACTTCCGCCGCCGTTCCAGCTGTTTCTTCACTTGATCTTTCCCCCTCTGTGCTACTCTCCGCTCCGTACAATGTAGTCAAAGGGACCGCAAGGGAATCTCTAGTGCTCCTACTTCTATGCAACTGCCAGCAGTGTGGTCCTCCCTCCTAACACCTCATCGTCTCCATTCCCTTTTCTTCTTCCTCCTTTCCCTCCTCCACCGCCTCTCCCCTACTTGTCACACAAATCTCCGCTGATAGACTCTCCGTCCGGTCGCTCCCACTTGTCAACAGTACAACAGTATTGGATTCCCAGCACTTATTTTTTATGACTGCACATGCACATGCTCACACACACACATACACAGGCACACGCGCGCGGCTTATATTCTCACAGTGACCGTGAATAGGACTGACGGTTTTCCCTATGACTCCTTTTACCTTCTCGGCAATACAGTTTCCTCCATACGAGAGCTTACTAATGGACTCACCAACTAGTCAGCTTGGCTGCGACACCTCCGTCGTCGTCGTCGTGCCGTATCAATACCGCTCAATATTCCGTAATAGAGTAATAGTGGAGTAGTGGTAGCACTAGTGGTGGAGTAATTGGAGGGACGGGATGAGCACACCGCCCATTAGCCAAATGTCCTGTTGTACCCAGACAGCCCACAATTTCCCCAATAAGTAACAGCAGCGACAACAGCAAGAGCAACAAGAACCTTCCCAAATGCCGATCGTAGACTCTCAATTGGAGGAGTCGTCACAGCGTAGTGTACCACAGCTCGCGCACACAGGGACACACACACACACACACAATCTCCCCCTCTCTCACTGTCTCAGTTTGAGGACGAGCACTCGACTTGTCCGAGTCAAAATCGAAAGTGAAGAACTCTTCCTTTCCTTTCCATCCTCAGAGACAGCCACAGAAGAGGAGAGAAGAGAGCGCTCAGCAGACGGATAGCGCATATGTATCACAGAGTCAAGCTTTTAGAGTCGTCAGGAGGGACGGGAACACGTACGCACTCGTAGCCGAGAAGAGGAGGTGGTGCAGTAGTAGTCAGTTAGGGTGGTGAAACTGAAGCATTAGTAACCATCACATTCGACGCAATAAGATCCGTCCGTCTAGTAGAGTGCGGACTGTACGTACAAGGATCCCTAATAGGTGCGTCTACACACACACACACACACACACACGCTACAACCATAGAAACATGCACACAGCGTTACAGACACAGAAACAAACACACAATGTTACAGACACAGAAACGCTCTCACAACGTTACAGACTAAGAAACACTCTCACAACGTTACAGACTAAGACACACTCACACAACATTACAGCCTCAGAAAAACACACATAAATTCATACACACATGCACACAAGCACACACACAGGCCCACTAATTCATGCGTACACACAACTCACAAGCACACACACAGGCCCACTAATTCATGCGTACACACAACCCACAAGCACACACACAGGCCCACTAATTCATGCGTACACACAACACACAAGCAGACACAACGGAGGTAAAGGTCAACCCACAAGCACACACACAGGCCCACTAATTCATGCGTACACACAACCCACAAGCACACACACAGGCCCACTAATTCATGCGTACACACAACACACAAGCAGACACAACGGAGGTAAAGGCGTACAGGGTTGCACGTGGGCAAATGCGTAAGCACACATGCACACACAACACCTTGCATTGTCCACATTGTACTACTCCTTAAAGAGCAATTCCTATAGACTTCGCAGCAGCTACGGCTCCGCTCATCCTCATTCCATTCCCATT
Source organism: Pseudobourletiella spinata (assembly GCA_009870155.1). Lineage (NCBI taxonomy): Eukaryota > Metazoa > Arthropoda > Collembola > Symphypleona > Bourletiellidae > Pseudobourletiella > Pseudobourletiella spinata. The sequence continues at coordinate 3,179 of WJFA01004317.1, read as the reverse complement.
ATGAATATTATTCTTTTTTGCATTATCCCCGATATTTTCCCAATACCCGTAAGAGCTCCCTCCTCGCCCAAAGTCAACTCCGCGATGGGAAGCCGGAGGAGGTAGGCGAGGGGGGAGGGAGGTGGTGGATGGATGATGTACAATGGGATCCGTTCTCCACACAAGAAATTTTCCCTCCGTCACGTGCCCCTTGTTCGCCAGGGAGATAAAACACTTATACACGACCACAGAACCACTCCCGTCCTCCTCCTCTTTCTCAAGCTGCCACTCCCGCCGCCGCCACCGCCACGGCCACCACCACCATCACCAACCACAACTCCTATCACCATACTCAAACAAAATAACACAACAACAACACACACACACACACACTAGGATGGATCCCCCTCACAACAATGTCAATTTCCAGTATAAAAGTTAAAAGCTCCACGTTTCAAAAGATTCGAAAGCGTGTCGTTGTTGTCGTCATCGTCGTCATCTGCATGTTTTCCTTTCTCAAAAACGGGGACGAGGTGTCCCTTCCTTCCCCCCGTCCTCGCCTCTTCCGGTAAGAGACTATCAGACGAAGGGGAAATAATATACACTGTATTTTCTCCATGTATTCATCTCAAGTATTATACTCTCGTATAACACAATCACCACCACCATCTTCTCTTCCCCTCCTTTTTCTTCGGGCAGGTAAAGTTGAAACTCCATTGAGGAGAGCACCATCGTATCGTCACCGTCGTCGTCTTCGTAGTCCACACCATCACCATTATCTTCTGCTTCTACCTGACTATGCGTAGGAACAGCTCAACTCCACTTCCTCCTCCCAAATATCCCACCACCGCCACCACTACTACTATAGTGTGGTCAGAACAATGACGGAGGACAACTGTTGTTGTCATTGTTATCCGGTCTTCGTTTTCCCCTCAGCCCATCACACATTACTCAATGTAGCGGGGAGACGGAGGAAACAGGGATGGTTGGGCAGCACAATGGGCTCAGATGACTATGACGCCTGGTTACTGAACAACAACAACCCTCACGTCTCAAGCAAACCCTTTCCCACCTGATACTTATTCTTCTCGGCTTCCAATAATAGGGTGTGTGTGTGTGTGTGTGTGTGTACATCGACACACTCTAAACCATTACTCAATAACAGCGATAGTTTACCATGCTTCTCACTATAAGTGCATTACATTGAAGGAACCAATAATATAGTGAGCATGAAATCCACTACTAGACTCGTGACTCCGGATCTCTCTTTCAGAAAGTCTTTCTCCCTCCCTCTCTCTCTCTCTCTCGCCTGTCACGCACAGTCGCTGCAAGCCCACGAGTAAAAGAGCAGGGAAAATGTCTACATGTGTGTGTATCCGTCTGATTAAAAGTAAACTTCCAAAAGAAACTCTTCTATCCAATGTGGGGTTGAGGTGGTGGTGGTGGCGGTAGCGGCAGCCACCGCCGCTGCTGCTGCAACTCCGTCAAGCTCAGAATAGGATATTACATCCATTAACCGCCTTTAAGTGCACACACATGTACACACAAACATACGCTACTCATAGCTCCCAAGCACACCCTCATCATCATCCGCGCACAGAGCGGAAGACAAACCAGGGGGCTTTAGTAAGATCCACAGAGTAATCCTACTTTCGGAGCTCCGCCTCATATATCCCACCATATACATCAGGCCTCTGCCATGGAGCCTCTCTTTCAATTTTCTCATTATACTAACAGTAACACGGCCGTGTTTCCAAGTCTACATCGTAAAGGCATATATTTTATACATGTACTATCACCCAATATCTCTACCTGGGGAACTCTCACATGCATACGAAATATTGTGAATAACCCTGGCTTGCCGCTGCCGCCGTCGCCGTCGCCGCCGACGCTACTGCTGCTGCCGGCACTCGCCTCCAACGTAGACGTACCCGAGTTGAAATGAAGCCGTCACCACCGCACCGCTACCCCACCGCTACGGATTCCGCTCTCCGCACCCGGAGCTCCCACAACTCCTCACAGTTCCCGCTACTCAATCAGTCAGTCAGCCAACCAGCCAGGAAAAATGAGAAAATTGATGGCAGGGAGGAAATCAGCTCGGGATAAGAGGGAGGATCCCGGAGTGAAGATCTTTCCTCGTGAGAGCAGGGAGTGGATGAGGTACAAGATACACGCTAGACAAATTTCTCACTTCTATCTTCCTACCCTTCTTCTTATCATTAAATCCACATATGCACGTACCCACACATGTTCTCGTCCAAGTGGTGCACACGCACACACACACACGGACACAAACCGGACTGCATTGGCCCACTCCCCCCGCAAAAACCCATAGCCTCTACAGTGGGAAAGAGCGCGGAAAATGTGAAGGAAAAAAAGAGCGCAGGGTCATCCACGCAGCTGCTCCTTCCGCTCATGCAGATGCAACAACATCAGTAGTAGTAGTCCGTTTGAGAAGAGGGGAGGGGGTCCTAGTCAAGAATTCCATTATAGGGATAACAACATGGAGACAAATTTCCTTAAACAAGACAAAATTCTCTATTTGTTCTGCATGCCCCCCTCCCATCCCCCTCACCGCACCGTACATGCGAAGAACGTACAGAGAAATGCTTGGAGAGGAGAAGGGGATGGTAATGCGATCTTAGCTTCTATCTTTCCCATGGATTTTATTCTCTCCATATATAGATATATTAACTGATTTTTAAACGTGTTGGGTGGCACCTTTAAAACTTGAACTTACTCCCGGATTTAATAGCACGCGAGAATTAGTGCAACGAACATGCAAGAGTTCAAGGGCGCTAACCCCACCGCCGCTAGGACACGAACCCGCGAATGTTCCCCTTCCTCCTGGACTGCCTCATATGGGGACTTGTTGGATTTCAGGCCCCCGCTCTCATGTGTACACTAGGGTTGGCAATGTCGATATCCGACGACTCGATAATCGACGATTATTGAAATTTTAGAAGATACATACTAACAATAACAATCATTTACATAATGTAAATGTCCCCAAACATAATCTAGAGCTGAAAATTTTCATTGCTGCAGCTACTGATTGCAAAACTATGAATATTGGAAATTTCATGAAAATAAATCTGGGAGAATTTAACATGGGATTTCCCATAAGGATTTTCATGCATCCAAGGGTATTTTGTCAAAATTTTGACTAAAAATAAATCGGGGAAAAACTACCAAATAAA
>WJFA01004316.1:0-10958 GCA_009870155.1 Pseudobourletiella spinata | reverse complement strand
TTCGGCCTTTATTCAGCATGGGAAATGCCTGGGAGATCTGAGAGGGCGCTGAAACAGCACGAAAACTGGTGCTCAAAATGTAGATTAGGAAGGAACAAAACGAGGAGCAAAATTTTTACCGATAGTTTCCACAACCTAAAACTTCTGGCAGACGCATGCATTTTGAATTTTTTTTACAATTATATGTTTGCACAATTATGTGTTGCGTCAATTTTCAGCCGCATAACACTAAAACACCGAAATTCTGTGAGGAACTTTTATTTTCAGCATTTCAATGCAATCAAGTTGAATATATTTAAAGTTCAACTACTGCAGTTGTGGATGTAGTAGGCGTGTCTCCATTAGGGCTGTACCACATGTTGTATGATCCGGAATTTGGAAACTGGGCTAATACCCATAAAATGGTCGCGCAAAATATACTGGAGCATAAAGCGCGCGTTGTTTAAACTTCTGCTTTGAAGACGAGAAGCTGGCTCTGGCTGGCTGACTTTATCCAAGTGTGTACGGGTGCCACATGGCACAATAATTTAGAACCCATCAACAACTGCACATGTTTTAATCTGTGAGTTGTTTTATCTTGTCTCTGCCAGGTCTACTTCGAACGAAAGCTTGTGTCATAGACTATAATACAGATTAGACCCACAGAGAGTTATTATTCTATACATGTGTAGAAGTTGTCAGCTAAACGTGTTATAAAGGAGATAATATCAAGAAACATTCACGCACGTCATGATTATCATGTTAGTTCCAAGAAGTACTTTCTGGTAACATCATAACATTACAAAAATCATCAGTTTCCAATGTATAGTTAACATTCTTGGAATTTTGATTATGATGTGCTCCGTTCGACCAGTGTGCAGTGTTGCGGGTGGGAGTGTGTGTGTATGTGTAATCTCACATGGAACGAGTATCAAAATTTTTATTGATTTAATGGATTATTGCAGGGAGGATGATGTTAAAGAGTATGGGATGTCATGTGGGAATCATGACCTTAACCTTGTACTACATTTTTCATTTCTACTTGCTAGCGCAAACTGCCTCTCATCACATCAGTAGTATAACTTCTTGACTGCGTGCACTGACCCCCGCCCAGGCAGCATGAGATAGTTTTTCCTTCATAGAGTAAGTTTGCCCTCAAATAGGCATTTGCTATATGACTAGTGGGTGCTCTCCGTTTCAAACGGTTGTATCATCCAAGAATGTCTGACCTTCAATAACGATTGCAACTTCGAACCAAAAAAAGAAGGAATTTCTGGGAACAGCGGAACAATAATTGTTGGTAGCTAGCCCATGTCTCCTGATTATAATTACAGCATACTACTACTACTACAGTGCCGCTTGTTCAACCCAGGCTGGCTGCTGTAAGGTATAGGGTAAGATAGCGTTGCTGCAGAAAATCATGTGTGATTCAAATTCAAGCCGAACTCGTTCGTTCGAATAACAACTAACTGGTTTGGTCGGGGGGAAGAAAATGACAAACCCACACCACTGCTACTTCCGTAATGTTATTATGACTTTATGACTGTACGCATGAAGTGAGTTGAAGCCGCACTCACTGCACAGCATAGACAGCCACACCACAGTGATTGACTGTATAATTTGAGCAAGTTATGACGACGACGAGCGCATGGACTGGGACGGGGACGAATCCACGTGATGGTCCACGAGTCATCAAGGCTCCTACGGGACATCCACGTACACCATAGCGCACTCACAGGAGCCAACACGCCATTTACAATCAGTTGGCTATCATCATCACCAATCTTCTGTGGCATCACACACGTCAAACAGGTCACCGCTTTATTATTAAGTAAGAAAATGCTTAAAGACATGCCAAATTTCATGCACAAGCTTAGCAGTAGTTTAGTTAGTGCAAACTTGTGTACATATCCTATACATACACTGTACACACTGTTGGCTTTCACAAGAAGAACAATAATAATTCAGCTCAAAATCATCAATAATGGAACTGTTTCATACTTTTGAAGGCACCACAAATAACTAAAGGAATAATAATAGCAATAAATGCAGTGACTGGGGTTTCTATGAATTTGTTTAATCATATCTTAGGATATTAAGCAACAATAGGCTGGACCCCCACTAATTGAACAAGTAAATTCACCATGTGTCTCACATAACACGACGTCACACCTGGTGACACTTCACTTCACAACGCCTTCAACTTCTCCAGCAGTCTTCTGCACAGCGACTTTCCATAACAATTATAGTTTTGGGGACTGGTTTATTTCATTACATTTTTGCTGAAAAATCAAAATCTGAACAAGTTGAACATTTTCGTCACAAAATCCTCAGTGCAGAGAGTGCTCCAAAGTAAATCCCCTAAAAACTCCAAACTCTCACACAGTTCTGAGCGGACTGAGCAGCATTAAAACAAATACGGTAATTGACTGAAAACTGGATTGAAAAAGTTTAAGTTATTGTAACTCAATGAAGAAAACAAAAATGCTACAGTACAGTATCCTAGTATGGCCCTTTACTGAAGGGAGATCCTCTCATGGGCCCTCTGGTTGGGGGACGAGATCGACGAGCACTGGGCTGTGCCCCGCGCAATGTCCTAAAGCCCCCCCTTCAAAACTGCTACAGTATAGTATCCTAGTATGGCCCTTTACTGAAGGGAGATCCTCTCATGGGCCCTCTGGTTGGGGGACGAGATCGACGAGCACTGGGCTGTGCCCCGCGCAATGTCCTAAAGCCCCCCCTCAACGGCGGTACACTTCCCGGCTCCGCGGGGGGTTGACCCAGAGCAGCCCGCCCAGTCATGATCCGTATGCCCCGGCGTGCGACGCTGGCCCGCGGAGGGGCGGCGGGAACGGAGGATGAGGATGTCGGTTGGTCCCACACGATCGGGGTGGGACGGACGCGGTGATGCTGTGGGTTCTGCATGTCCGAGCTAACGCCCGACTGATTCGTGTTTGAGGACGGGGTGGGGCTTGCTGTGCCTGAGGAAGACGTCGCTGCTGACTGATGTGGATGACCCGTTCCCACCCCGCCAGTATCGATCTTGTCCTCGTCAGATGATGTCACGGAGGCCTCCGGACGTGAAGGCATCCCGTGCACGTGGACTTCTCCATCTGAGAGTCAGCAAAAAAGTCTTGATTCTCCACACAGCGCTCATACACGACATTCTCATGATTGTTTACGAGTAAATAATAATAATGATTCCTCAACCCCCTGAACAACTCACCTTCATTACTCTCCTGCTCATTGTGCTCTCCGACTCCAGCTTCACCTTCGAGGTTGACATCCGGCGATGAATCCAGGGAGGAATCCAGTGCTGAGGTTATTGTAATGGTCGGCACCTCCGCCGAGGCCTTGGGCTGGGGAAAATGGGACGAGTCGGAACTGCTGGGCTGAACGTCACTACTCTCTTGTGAGATGCTTGGGGTCTCCCTGCTGGACAACTCACTCTGGGAATCCAGTCCCGAGGGTAAGTCCGCCACCTCGGCTGAAAATTCACCGAGATACTCAGCTATATATAAAGATATAGGTACACTGTATATTCGGCTGACTATGTGCAAGTTGATGAAGGTGAAGGTGAAGAGGAATAAGTCTATGCTGGACAATTTTGTTTTTTCATAATTTTCCAACGGTAGTTGATTGATAGCTACACCGGGTAAAATCTACATGTATCTGTACATAAATATAAATATATAAGTTCCTACTGCTACAAATCATAAGGGGGGTCAGGGTTCACCCACAGCGAGCGAACGAGAGAGAGAGAGATAAAAAAAAGGACTTTAATTTTTTTTAATGTTCTTGGTCCGCCACATCGCTCTGCAGCAGATTTAAAATGGTCGCAAGTTCCTCACCAGGAGGAGATACTTGAAGTGGTGTAGTGGGTACGCTCCTACCAGTGCCGTCATCGTAAGCATGCAAGTCAATCCGTGTGTCATCTAAACCTAAAAGAAAATTTGTGCAATGATAATAATAACATCTACTACGTGACAACAAATCAAATTCTCCACAAATTAACCACGCGACGGCGGCGGCGGCGGCGGCTGCTGCTGCTGCTTCCAGCTACGGCCGTCCTTCCCTTCTCAGCTACTCTACACTACTACTCTGTACCTGCTTGACCCGACGGAGTGGTGGTGGTGTCACCGTGGTGAGAACTGAAGATGAACCTCTGGGGTGGTATGTGCGGTGAGCTCACAGCCTCGGCAAATCCATCATTCCGACGTGGAACAAAGAGCGTTGGAGTGCTGGGCACGATGCTGTCATCCATGTCCTCGCTCTGGAACATACACAATGATACCCACGTTACTACTCCTCCCGTATACTCCAAACTCATTCACGACACTGACACACAGTTCTCGCTTAGGCCATATAAGTGGAGCCCCTGACCTGAGAGTGTAGCTGGGAAGCTCGCTGTCTCCCCAGAGCCGGGAGACGATCCTGACGGCCGGGCCGAGACACTGGTACAGGTCTCGCAGCGGACGCAGCCGACGGAGGAGCGGCAGCAGCAGAGCCTTGATTCCACAGATTCTCGGCGGACGTGGACGTGGAGCTCGCATTATCTGCTCCACCAGATGAACCTGCCGACTGGCTCGACGAAGACCCTGCCTCACCAGACGCCGCACGGTGCTCCTCAGCACCGGTGACGACAGTCCCGCCGGATCCCGTCGTCGCAACAGCAGCAGCAGCCCTGCCCCCCTCCTGAGTCTCCTCCGACCCTTCGTCATTTTGGGAGTCGGAAAATCCCTCCTCTTCAATCACAATCGCGTCAGCCTCATCCTGCTCCTCCTCATCGTCAATGTTGAGGTCACCCTCTCCACCGTCGTCACCGTGCTCCTCCATGCTCTCCGCCTCCCTTCCTTCGTCGTGCTCCAGAGTCTGATCCTCCTGCTCGTCCCCCATGTCTACATCCAGGCCGTGACCCCGCTCATCCTCCTCGTCATCCACTTCTCCCTCCTCCTCCTCCTCGTCCTCCTCAGTGCCAACTATGGAACCCTCGGATTCCTCCACCATGTCCTCCTCCTCATCCTCCTCCACATCCTCTTCCAACTCGTCCTCCTCCTCGTCTTCACCTTCTATATCGTCTCGGTGGTGCACTTGACCCGAGACCATCTGGAAAGAGAAGGTCAGTCAATTCTACAAAATGTGTGTGTGTGTGTATTTTCAATTTCAAATTTAAAAAAATATTCTCAAAACCCACCCTATGATTAATATTTATGCCGTATTCCAGGAGGAGGAGGGGAATACGGGCGGAATATAGAGGAAAATATGGGAAACTATACCTCGTCCTGACCGTCATCCTCATCGTCCTCATCCGAGTCAATGATGACAACATCCGAGTCTTCATCCTCCTGGCTTTCCGTCTGAGCGATCCCCGAAGCCGCCGGCTTCGCTCCCCCGGTGGTGCTCGTGTCCGAATGTGGGATCTGATTCTCCTCATCCACGCGCCCCTGGTCCGCCTCCTGATCATGATGATTCAAGCCTTCAGCTTCCTCATCGATGATAAACTCTTCCTGCTGATGAGCCATGGCCTCCGCCTCACGATCCACCGGCATGGGGATATTGACTCGCGTGCGCTTGTTCTCCGGTTCATCCGTGGCCTGGGGCTCGTGGGAGGTCTCCACCTCACTGTCCCGCCCCCTCTTGCTCGACTGCGTGGGTCGGGTCCCAGTGGTGGACGTGGATGGGCTCGGCTCCTCCAAGAAATTCCCACCCTGATTCGAACCATGTGACGACGTCGAGGATGACGTTCCTGAGACGGACTGGGACGACTGTTCCACTTGATCCTGCTGCTGGGGTCGCAAGGGAGCCACGGGGATGAGCTGATGCTGGTGCGTGGACACATCCGACGAGGAAACTTGCTCCGATGAATCCCCCATCTCCAAGTCTTCAATCTACGATGAACCAAGGATGAATTAGACATGTAAATTACTTCCCCCTCTTCCCGCACTCTAACATGATGATTAGTTAAGGGCGTAGCAACGGCGGGGCTCACGTTTGAGGTGGACGACGTCGATGGGTCCTCATGAAGAACAATCTCTGCGGACTCACGGGACTCGACGGACGGGCCCTGGGGGACCACGGCTGTGGCCGTGGCCATGGCAGCGGTGGATGCAACGGGTGCAATCGTGACGGCTGGTGTGGGTTGAACAGTGGCCTGCCTCACGTTCGTGGAGTTGGTCACGGATGCCGTGGCAGCACTGGAGGTGACGGGCAAGTGATGGACGTGCTCCATCCCTGAGGACTGGTCCGGCGTCGAGGTGGACACTTGGGCCTGACTCACCGGAGCTATGAATAGGACGGGGGAGAGTGCAATGCCGGAGGCTGACGGTTGTTGTTGTTGTTGCTGCTGCTGCTGCCCTTGGTTTATTTGAGAGTGCTGGGGATTCTGCATTGGGGCTGCAGTGGTCGGCATTACGGTCGCCTTCCTCTGAAATATGCCGCAAAAAAATCCACACCACCAAATCATTAATGAATATGAAAACAACAACAAAAAATTCGAAGTAAATGATGGCACGTCATTCCAAATCACCTGCATCGACATGGGTCTGATACTAGCCGTCAACGGGCGCAGCATCGCAGGTGCAACATTCTGCGTTGTCTGCTTCGTTATGGAGGAGGACGAAGTGCCGGCAATGGGCTTGATATTGGCCTTTGGCGGCTCATTCTGCGGCTTGTCCACCCCGCCGGATGACCCCTTGGACCCGTGCTGCTGAGTGTGTAACTTGACTTGTTTCTCCAGAGCCAAAACCCTCTGGCGCTGCATTTCCAAGTCCTTCTTCAGTCTTGTATTCTCTTCCTGGAGTGTGGCGTTGGCAATGGCCATTTCCGACGTTCCGGCCACGGGACCATCAGCAGTATTCCCGATGGCAGATCGCAGTTCCTTGTTCTCCTTCTCAAGTTTCCCGAGCCTCGCCTCCAGCTGGGACTTCAACGCTAATAAATAGGAGGGAAAAAATAAAATCAAAAAAACCATCTCGTGCTTCATCCTAAAAAATACTTTCTAAAATAGAAGATCTACTAGAAGAAAAATAGAAGTCAAACAATAATAATAATAATAGCATTTATAATATGAACAATAATAATAAAATAATGATTAATCCTCACCCGCAAATCTGACCAGAGCTTCCTCACTTGATGACTCAGCATTGACGAGCTTCTGCTTGTATTCGTTCAGCTCCGCCTCGGCGTCGTTCTTCTGTTGGTTCACCTGATTCAATTTCTCTCGGATGGATTTCATGGCCAGCTTTGCCCGCTCCTCCCTCTGGTTGCACTCCGACTTGACGTTTTCAATGTCCCGGCGGAGCCCTTCATTCTCATCCGTGAGCTCCGTCACTTTCCCTTCGTGGCGGGCAATCTCTTGTTTCAAGGCCTCATCCCCTCCGCCTCCCTGTTCCTCCGGCGGGTGATCCTCCGCCGTGCTCGTGGAGCCGTCCGTCATGGACTTGGAAGCTTCTTCAATTTTGGCTGCTGCTGCTGCTGCTGCGCCCTCCTCCAAAACGTCCTTGGCCTTCTGCAGGGTGGAGTGCTCCTCTAGGAGATCCTCATACTGCTTCTTATACTTTTTGGCAATGTTCTTGATGGTCTTGACAGTGTTCTTGTGCTCCTCGAGCTGCTTGCACGTACTCTCCAGCTCCTTTCTGATTCGATCCAGTTCCGCTTGGTGCTCACTATGGAGGACCTTGGCGGAACTGTTCTCGGCCTGAGCCACTTCCAGGTCACCCCTGACTCTCGTCAACTGCTCCGTGAGCTTCCGCTGCTCCTCCAACTGAGTTTTCTTCTCCGACAGGAGCGTCGCACTGCTGGCCTGCTGAGTGGACAAGTTCTGCTGGAGTGTTTTGAGCTGAAGGTTCTGCCGTGCAATCTCCTGCTGCTGCTTTTTCACAGTCTCCTGCAGGCTCGTCAACTGCTTGTGCAACTGGTCCTTCTCACTCTGCAATTTCTTCATTTCCTCCGGATTGACTTTGTTGCACTTTTCGAGGAGGGATGAGGCACGGGCTCTCCACCGAGTGGCATCTTGCTTCAGGGAGATATTCTCACTGTTCAGAGCCTCACATTTGCTCTCGTACTCGGAATTTTGAACTTTGAGCGGGGCCATTTCCGCCTCGAGCTCGTTCAGCTTCGACTTCAGCGCCTCAATCTCACGCAAGGCCACATCCTTTTCGTCTCTCAACATTCTGATAATGACAAATTTAGAATTCGTGGAAGAAGTTAGTCAATCCTCGCCTTTAAATTATATGCAAGTATCATCATTTTCCCCATTACTTACCTGTTACTGTCAGTCAAGGCGCTGAGCGTCTCAACCTTCCGCAGCAATTCTGCCTGTTTGGCGGAGGTGATGATGGACACATGCGACTGGTCCTGCACCTCACGCAGTTGTTTCTGAAGATCCTGGTACTGCTGGTCGAGGAAAGTTAGCTGGCTCTGCAAGCGATCCGAAGATGTCTGAGCCATTTCTGCTTTCGTCTTCGCAATTTCCTTCTCACGGCGCAAATAGCGGATGAGCTACAAAACATAAACGATAATTAAACAATTGAATAACTACAAAACTAAAAAATAAGCATAAACAACATTAGTGACAAACTCTTAGTTAGAGCTAGCAGTGGCGGGAGACCACAACATACTCAAATACCTTAAGCCACTGTTCGGATGTCTTCACATCATTTTCGGAGAAGGAAACGTTCAGCGACGTGTCCGCCGCAGCTGCAGACGAGACATCCCCTTCTTGCTGTCCCTCTCTGGGGGGTTCAGCTGATCGACTGAGCGAGTTCATCTGAGTCGTTAAATTGATCAACTGATCCTGCAACGACGTATTGAGTGCTTCCAACTCTTCCAAATTCTTCCTGAGTGCCTCAATCTCCCCGGTGAGACTTCTCTCTCTCTCTTCCCAACCAGTTCTGGAGGCTTGGAGTATCTCCTCTGCCTGAGCCCGGTTTCGATTGGCCTCATCAACTTTATCCCGAAGTTCGTCCAGGGCAGACTTGATCTCTCCACCGGCTTTGACATCCTGAGCATGAAGCGTGAGTTCCCGCTCATATTTTTCCTGCATCTCCTTGCTCGTCTGCAAATGCCGCTCCATATCCGCCTTAATATTACAATTCTCCTCCATGAGGGACTGCAGTCTGGAGTTGGCCGACTGGAGCTCCCGCCTCATCCGGTTGATTTCATCAGTCATGAATTTGATTTTATTTTCGCTTTCCAAGGCCTCCGTCTCCTTCTCCTTCCGCAAAGTATTGTTTTCCTTCTCCACATTGTCCAGTTTGACTTGAATCTCCCGGATGATGTCGTCCTTGCAAGCTAGCCGCTCCGCAAGCTCGTCCGAGAAGTTCTTGGAGGTTGAGTTGGCGGAATTCAATTGTTCCTCCATGGCCTGAGCCAGGGACTTGTACTCCTCCAGGCTGGTCCGGGCTAGGTCGAGGTTTTGCCGGAGGGATTTCACCTCAGCCTGGGCCTCACTGAGCTGCAGGGTCAACTCCTTGATTTGCTTATCCGAGTTGGGGTCTCCATGCCCCTCAGAGGTGGTGGTGGTGGTTTGGATGCTGGCTGGTACGGCGGATGCAGAAGTGGAGACGCCCACGGTGGTCCCCGTCAGCACGCTGACTTTGTTAAGAAGTTCATCAATCTCCTTCCGTTGAGTTCGAAGGATTCCTTGTGAGGCGGAAAGCTCCTCTTCCAGTCGCTTCTTCTCCACTGTGGCCGCATCGACTTTGACCTGAAGATCCTTTACCATCTTGTCCCAGGTCAGGACCGTGTCCTTGAAACGGTCATTTTCCGCATCCATCTACACGGGGGTGCAAGATAGTCGTCGCATTAATGACGATAAGAAATAAACCATTTAATTGCACAAGGATTTTCAAGTACCTTTCTTCGCAAGGCAGCATTTTCCTTCTCCAAGTTGTCCACCTGATTCTCCAACTTGATTCGAGCAGCTGAATTAGCCATTTCCAGTCCGTTCTTTATCTGCTCCAAATTCAAATGGAGCATCTGCTGCGTGGAGTGTTCCCTTTGGTACAAGTCACGTTCTGCTTGAAGCCTGGCCTTCGCATCACGCAATGCACTGCACTCTTGGGTTGTGGAATTCAAAGCCACCTCGGCACGGGCGCGTTTTTGTTCAGTTGAGGTAAGTTCCATCTGGAAAATACGACACACATATGCACACACTGTAATACTCGTAAAACTCAACTACGGATGCTGTTCCGATAATAAGGAACCAATCATTATTACTACCTTCAATGTTTCGATGGCTTGCTCATGCTTGAAGACGGTCAACTGATACTGTTTCACCTTCTCTTCCAAGACAGTGATATTCTTGTTGTACGTCTCAAGTTTAGAAATATAATGTTTCGTCTGCTGGCTGCTGTATTCATACTGAGAGGCCAACTTGGCATTGTCCATCCTCACGCGACCCAGCTCATCCCTCATTTTCTCCAACTGATCACCAGCGATCTTGTCATTCTCAGCCTTTTCCTTCCTGTAGGTCTCATGCTCCTCCTTCATTTTATCGATGACGCTCTTCTGCTCGGAAATAACTTTCTCTAAACTGCTGATCTGTTTTGAGTAAAATAAAATTAATTCAAAATTCTCGCACATTTACAGCAACCAACCCAAAGGAGGGAGTTCCGACTGGGCAAATAGTACCTTCTCTTGAGATGCTGCATCGGATGGGTGGGGCACATCGCCGCTGTGAGACCTCTGCTGTTTCAGCAGGGACGAGTATGTGTCTCTTTGCTGACTCAAACTATCAATCATAGACTCCTGTCGGCTTTTGATCGCCCTCAGGTCTTCTATTTCTTCCTTGGCGGCCTCCAGCGCTTCCTGTACAATTTCCATGATTGAATACCTATCTTACAGTGTGTAGGATGAAAAAATTGGATGAAACCTACCCGGATATCCTTCAACTTATTCTCATCCAATTCCTTCTCCGCCTTCTCCTGAGCCTCACTCAACTCTCTGACTACGGCTAACAAGTGTTGATTTTGAGCTTG
>WJFA01004315.1:0-10958 GCA_009870155.1 Pseudobourletiella spinata | reverse complement strand
ATTTGTCCGCTGGCTCTGACATCACGTTTGTTTGCGTAACGCCCACATTTCAGCTCGGTGGGGATCCGCTGAACCTTCTATACGCTTTTATAATCTTGGCCTAGGAAGTGCCTACACTCTCGCTGATGCTGCAGTATTGGGTTGAATTTCAACAAAACGTTTGTTTTTTCAGTTTCAAATGGCATTTAATTCGGAATACTTGATTTTATTTTCGCATCACCGACTGCCGGAAGATTTTCCTCAATCTCAGAAATCTGACAAACATTTAAACTTTGTACGTAAAGGATGTCTATTAAGGAGTGCATGTAACATCGCCACTTTCTCTAACCCTTGCTTCACCTCCTTCATTACCCATCTTGAGGGCATGAAATTTAAAAATTAAGCTTATGATGAATCCGTAACCTCTTACAATGTTACAGTGGTGAGTTAGTTTATTAGTCAATACGGCCACAGCCGTTACAACCATCTATAACTTGTACACAGAGGTGATGTGTCTTTCGCAGAAGGTAAATCTAAATATAAATTAGGACACAATTATTACTACCAGTCTTCTGTGGGGATAAAAGACCCTTGAAGGAAAGTAATTTCACCATCGAATGGAATTCTCCATCCCTACATGAGAAACAATTATTGAAGAATTTTTACCAAGAATTTTTACAGTGGTATTTAGCTGATTGGCGGAACCAGAGCAGAGTTTCGACAATAGGTGCCAACGGACCAGAATGAGTAGGTAGTATCGGTTGTCTCGTAATGTAAATCGGACCCGGAATTCTGAAACTTTTCGGTTCGGAACCGAAAAGTTTAAGCGTCTGAAATTAACGTAAAAGTCTACTACTCCGAAATCCGCGTAGGAAAGTTTAAACTGCCAACCGACCAGAATGAGTAGGTAGTAATTGGCCGCTGCGACTCTGGCCGCCAGTTTTACGCCGATGCTTAAGAAGCCATGTCCATAAATAATCAGCTGAAAACGAGAAGAATTCAAACTAAACTTGCAGCGAAACTATGCGAATTGAATCGTTATTGCGCATCTTAAGTGGATTACGAAATTTAATTCTTTCCTTACGCGATGCTCACAAAATCAGCTTCCTAATAAAAATTATGGCAAGGAAAATGGACTGCAATTATGACTATGATTAAAGAATAAAACTGAAGAAAAACTTTAGAAAAACTAGAGAATTTTGAAGCATTTCTGCAAAATAAAACTGTTTGTAGCGGACGAAGGGGTAATTGGGTAATTCCTGCAACTTGCCGTAGCGACATTCCACACTGTCACCCATCAATTGACCTACACGCCAATTTTAAATTCTCTAAACACAAATCTCAGGATTTGTAAACAGATGGTAACAAGGCAATTTATACATATGGACAAAGACTAGATTTGTTCGGTCGAAGGCCAACCATCTAACACCAGCATTAACAATTCGAACAACTTCCGCTGACCCTGTACCTGCCGCCGGTATCAAAATACCAACTTCCTGTCGCCCTAGACCTGTTCCCGGTCTCAAAAGACCAACCACCGATCATCCTAGACGTACTGCCGGCTCAACGCTTCTTTCAACAGGTCGCCCTGGAATTAGAGATCGAAATAGGTCTAGGTACACAGAAAATACCTACCTGTATAGACAGGTCCAGGTATCAACGTAATACCTACCAGAAATTACCTACTTTTCCGCAGGTTTATAGGTTTGTACAATTTTCAGTCCCAGATTGGAATCAACTGAGTGAGTGCTATCGATGACTTGAAATGTAAGGAATAGTTATGGGACTTTAATTACGCACATTTTCGTAAAACAATAACAAAAAAATAATACCACCAGAACCAGTTTAATTAAAAGTGGAGGCAAACAATTGCAAATCATTTGAATTAAAACTATTTTAATTTCAAATCAGCTACAAAGCAACCGCGTTAAGCCCAATCATCAGTTGGATCCTCAGAATTGCACTTTAACAAAGCTAGCTGTTCCAATGTGTTTTCCTTCAGAGACTGACGGTTTGGAGCAAGGATTAACTTTCCATACGAAAATGAACGCTTGGATGGGTTATGGCTGAAAATCAAAGTATTTAATTTCAGAAACAACTGTTTGACTCGAGAATACCGTTCCAACATTCTCAGCTCTTCCTCTGGGTCAGTTAGATAAGTATGTAGCTCAATTTTGATGAGAGATTCCTCTTGTGCAAAGTATTGGTGCAAGAATCATACAAAATTTGAACACCTCAGACCTCGATTCCTACGAATAATAGTTCTTTGCAAATTTAGGATAAGGTACTACGGGGGAACATTTTGGGACACCCTGAATTTGTAGTATAAATTTACTAATGTCGGTGCATGTAAGTGTTATTACGTAATCTGAACGATACTATTGGCGCAAGTCGTCAAATCGAGATTTACGAGACTGTAGTGCGTATTGTTTGCATTACTTTAATTTTTCAGGGATTTTAAAATATAGCACAGGAGGGATCCTTGGCAGATCAGAAAATCGCATGTTAAATCCCATAAGAAAAATACCATTTTCAATTTTTCGAAAACATTTTTATTTTCTCACGGGCTTGAATGTGGCTAGGCGCAAGAATGTTATGTTTTCCTATGTTTTAGGTAGTGCTGGAATTGATGGTACACATTGAATTCTCATATCGCGTAATCAGCCCTTGGGTAATCCTCGTCAGTAGAATGTGTTGAGTCATGTGTAATGTGATTGGTCAGTGTGCATGCCCATTTTGTCAAATGGAGATGGTTACGTTGTAACTCACTGGCCTTTGAATTAATTGATAACCGTTCAGTGAGCTTGCTACGTTCTTTTTCTTTGTGAAGGTGTCGCACCCACGACAATATAAATTCATTCGTGTGAGAGAAGACGACGAGTTCATACAAAGAAAAGGGGGCTCGTCAGATTTCTTTGTTTTGGTGATTTGAACTGGAGAGAACTGACGATTGGTTTAAAATGTCGAGGGGAATAAACTATTTGGAACGGGATGTCCCTGATTTTAATAATTTTTATCCCGAGGTTGGATAAATTGAAATTTTTTCAAGTGAATTTGATTGAGGAAAATTAACCGGATATTAAATAAAATTTTCAAGTGTATAACTAAACTTCTTTCCTCGCTGTCCTCTCACTGGGTTTGCGGAATCAGCATGAAGCTATCGGAGACAAAGAATTTCAAGCGGAAACGAAAGGCTCGTTTACAACAGCCTGCTTTCATTCTTAAAAGACCAACTCCAATCCGCAAATTTTCAGATGCGTTGAGCAATTGGTCATCGGCTTTTGACGTCTTCGTTCATGTAGAACCCCGCATACCCACCCCCTCCCCCCACTAAAACGGTCGTAGAAATCCGAATGTGCTATTAATAAGTCTGCAAATCTCACTATAACAACTCGATTCTTAACTAATATGATGACGTTTCTTCTACGCAGCCATGAAGTACGACCATTGGGTTGGCCGCTAACTTGACGGTCATGATGTAACCTCTCAGATGAGTTCGCACAGACGACGACGCACACATGGTACTCCCATTCTATCAATTATGTCGGTTGTGCTCCTTCTAATGAGCCACTGATCGCTTCCTGAAGTCTCCTTATACTAATGCCTGAATGCTGAAACTAGGTGCCCGACTCTTTTCGTGTACTATATGTGCAAACCTGTTCAGGCTACCCCAGATGTGCTACATATAGGCGTTACCAGGCGACGTATTTCCCATTACTATCCAACGCACACAATGAATCGTATCGTAAGAGTGCCAGTGTACTGAGACTGTGAGATTTTATCCGAAAACTTGCTGCTGCTGCTGCTACTTACTACTACTATTACAGGCTATACGATATGATTTGAAGCCTCCTGTGGCTTCAAAAAAGTAACGGTATACATGTGACAAGTACGCGTGTACCTTAGAAAGGGAAGGTACACACATGCGCGCACACAAAGGCGAATAAAGGAGTCCCCACCTTAGCGACTTAATATTGCAAGTAAAGTGCCGCTCGAGAGCAGGCGGCGATCTAATTTTTCTATCCCATAAGCTCTGCAGTCATATAAAAGGTGAGAGGAACAGGGAAACAACTCTCAGTTTTCATCAGACTTTCTTATTTTGTGGTGCCTGCAGTTTTACATTGAATGGGAAGCCCGCTTTGCTCCAACTCATTTGTCAGAGTTGTTGATAGTAGGGGTGGGAAACGTCCATAGGGTCAGCGGCCGCAACGCGGACAACTCTTTGGGTGACAAGGTCTCACATTTCCCGACCGTTTGGTGGATCCCACGGAGCTATACCACACATCACTGTGACACATTTTGCTTGCTTGCAGTGAGTCAGTATTTCGGCGGGAGTCGGCGGAAGTTGGAACACAGGGAATTCTTGGAACGGACCCCACAAGTTTTTAATGACCTCCCTACTGTGAAATCTGCATCTCGTTAAGTGAACTCTCAAGATACACATCTCAGACAGAATGATCTCCCGCATCCTTACGGTAAGTAGGAAGAACAGATTTTTCATTGTAATTGTAACTTGTAATAGCCTTATCCGCGTTTGGTCCCTACCAATGACCGATGTTGACTCGTTCAGTTAAGTCGGGAAGTCCTTAAGGCCTCAAGTTATGTCATGACTCCATCCGATTTGAAATTACGCAAAACCGGGAGTTTGTGTCGTGTCACCATAGCATTCACTACTTCCTCGGTTCTCAAACAACGGGTTGCCCATAGATCTGTCAAAATTGCCTGCGATGTTACGAAATCTCGAACCGCAATGGGAAAGTGATTTCTATATAGTGATGAGAAATGTAGTAATACGTAGGACCAGGGTCACATGTTATAAAACCGCAGGCATCATGAAGTCATCTTTAGGAGCCGTTGAGTTGTTAGCCTCGCTTGCTCACAGTGACAACCTTGAGAAATCTAATAAGGATTACCGGTTATATTCAACGAGCATCAATGGGTGTTCTCGTTCCGTATGCATATAGCATGGAAGGCATAGATCCAGATATTTACAATTATTTCTGAATATTTCTAATAATAAATTTTGAAACCCAACTGCCGCGCACCCCTAGGGAGGGGGATTCACAAGATATTTGACGGGTTGAATTGGAAAAATTCTTTAATAGACGCCACACGTAGGTAGACATAGAAGTTCCCATGTTGTAACTTTATTCCAGCATTCAACATGTGACTATAGTGGCAAGCAGATCGAAAAAGAGTGTCGTCGTTGATTACAGTTGCGCCGCATGCTCAAGGTTGTTGCGGTGAGCAAAGGGCTTGAAGCATTTATGTAACCAATAGCGTGGATCGAACATGGTAAGTTATTATGCCACAGTAGTAGTAGGCACGATCGACCCGGCTAATTGAAGGGTCCGAAAGTGGGAAAATGACTAACATCATCATCAGTTTGTAAAATCATGCAAGTCAGGCCTGCAAGTGTGTACATATCATCAAACAAGTTGAGCATGCAACTGGGCAAATAACTATCATCATCCAAGTTGGGCCCGCAATCCGTTTTGTACTGCTACAATCATCATTGTAAGAAAGACAAAAGGGTAGTCATTAGAAAATTAAGGCGCTATTATCGACTCACCCGAAAGTTGCGGTAAAGTAATATCTTATATGATGAGGTTGGCGGCGACAGAGATTACATGCTCCTCTCACATCACATCCAACACTTTTTCAACTCCTCAAACAAATATCACATGTGAGACCGTGGGACATTAATTTTAAATTTGCATGCCGTAGTGCAGTGGACGTGGTGGTGGCCTGGCCAACCCTGATGATTTCATGATGCTGATGATGATGATTTGATGATCCTTTCATGAGACATTATAATTGATTGTGCCAATGAACTTTGAAGTAAAAGTTGTCATGTCACCGCCACGACGACATACGAAATGGGGAGATAAATTGAATTAACGAGGGAAACTGCGCCAAGATATTGAACTATGGTTAACATATGTATATGCCATATAGCAAAGCTGGTAGCATTTGGTAAAGGACATTTCCAAGTTGATTGGAAATGGCAATGAAAGTTTTCGGCATAAGTGAGGAAAAACACGCACACAAAGCAATTAAAGTGCCCTGAGAAAGCCTTGTAGCCCACGGGATTTGCACAGTGTGCACTTTGTGCTATTCTTGGAACAAGAAGACTAAACTTTGGTTTCATGGCCCCCCCACTCATGCTATTGTGGTGGGAAGTTTTGAAATAATCAAGGTAGGAAATACAATGAACTATCGTGAACACGGCTCGCCTATAAACACACTGTATAAACTTGCCGGGTTCAACCTATCAAGAGATTTTCGTCCGCAATTTTCCAATAGTTTTATCCACCTCCAAAAATATGTACTTTATCATAATAATTCTACATAGTATGACGGCTTCCTCTGTCCACTGTACTGGTGTGACAAACCCCGTGGAGACTCTTGACGCCTCAAGTAAGTGTCGGAACAGAAGGAGTCAATAAACTTTAAAAGTCGCTCATTGTCATCTATCTCATCCCCGCACACACACACAAACACACGCACACATTAATAAATAAGCGGATATAAGGAAAACGTGTTTGAACTTTCGATTTTGCTTCTTTGAAGTAGAAAAAGCCTCTTGTCTACGCTCAAGCCACTCGATTTATGACCATGGGATAGGGCTGGCTACATATTCTTTTTGAAACTCTCATCTTTTCTGTTCCACACCTTCCCGCGACAAGCCCCGTCCGCGCGTCCACAGTAGAAGACATATCCCTTCGTTACTTGGAGGTCGTGATCGCCACTCACGACTTTCCTGGCTTGGCTCAAAAACGAAAGGGCCGTGATTCTGTTTCTGGGTTCTCTTAAGTTGGCAAAACAAAATATCAAGTGAAGTTGAAGTGTACAGGGAGAGAGAGAGAGAGATTGAGACTTTTCCCTTTCAATTCCCCCACCAATGGAACGCCAAACGGTTTACTGTGAGAAACATTAACTTTTAAAGGTACGGTACACACACACACACACACACACAAACACACATGGTCCGACCGAGCAATTGTTAATATTCGCCGGTATCTTGTATTCACCCGAGTCACGGTGGCTACAACAACAACTCTCTATGGTCTATCCATCTATAACATGTTCACCTCCAAAAGTCGATCAGTTGAATGAGGGAGCAGACGAGAACGAGCCATGCATACAGGCGGTTCATGATATTCTGTTGCAACTTGTGTGAGCCCCCCCCCAAAAAAAAGAGAATGTAAAAAGTGTGTTTTGGCTCTTACCAGAATAAGATCAGGAGCACGGTGTAACCAAAGGGTGGCAAGGATTGAACCAAATAGCCAATATATATGTGCTCTAGTAGATTGGCGTGTGTGTGTGTAAGAGCAGCTCTACACACACACACACACACACCAATCGTATCGTAATTGATGTTGACAATGCGTGACTGAATGGGAAAATCTATAAGGATGTCAGTCAGTTTAGTTGTTGGTCCGTAGAGCGGAATGTGGTCGCTGTGGTGATTGTATATGCACCACCAGTTCGTTCCTTCGTCCCACCCCATGTAAACTCTTTTCATTCACTCTGACTGAGAGTGAGGGTAATTGAATTTTATTTCTCAATCTCACAATGGAAATTTTGCTCACAACAACTGATACGCACACCTCCCAGTAGACTCGTAATGCTCTCGTCACCATTAACACCACGACCACCACCACCACATCCATTAAAGATTGATCAACAATAAAATCGCTCACCTCCCCCCGTTGCATTTCCTCACGGTAATCGTGGGGAAAAAATGGAGATGCAGACGTATGCGTCAGTGCGTAAGCGCAGAGCCTTCTTAACGCATGGATTTCTCCACCACCGACAAAAAGTCACCCCAATTTCCTTCTTTTTTCCCCCTATCATGTCTGTCAGAGTCAGAGTCTCCTCTGTAAGGCCGCCGGCCGCACATTCGCCCATATTATTATGTGGCATACTGTACGGATTCAAGTCACACATGCTAAAAGTTTCTTCCATTGCTACGGTCTGCGTGTCATTGGAATTCAGTGCCCATTTTAATGACACCACTTGAGTCACTTGAGTACGCCAATTGCAGGGACACTTAAGCCACCTTAAGCCACGTATAGGCCCTTAACGACACCGACTCTAGGAAGGGAATGACAGTTACTCGATGACGTCATAGTCAACCGCCATCAAAGTCCTTTAAGCATGAGTTCATATCGACTTCGTATCAGATGCAACGAGCGGGATATTTAAATCGTCACTCCTACCACGGCTCATTGGGATCACAGTGCGGCTCAACTCAACTCAGTCAGTTGTGACGTGACCTGATGTGTTACCAGCGCGTGGCTTCTTGTGGGAGTGGAGTGGCTCCATTGTCCACTGGACCGCCATAAAATCTGCAAGTTATAAAAATATAGAAAGTGATTTTCTGTGTGACAGAGAGGAGAAGAAACCGCCGTGTTATTTAAACTTTTAATTTCCTAACATGACTTTCGAAACACGTCAAAGTGCACTGACTCACTCGCATTCACCACCGCACCGCTGCTGTTGTGAGGTGCGGGGAACAGTTTGAAGGGAGGAGGATGACGACGACGACGACGACGCCCATCACTGAGGAAATCGGACAAATTGATTATTACCATTTAATTGAATCAGCTGAGAAGGGGGGATTTGTAACACATTATTTGTTGGCTACTACTTTTGTTGTTCTTGCTGCTCGCTGCTCCTGTTGTTTGATTTTCCTATTGATACAGATAGGTGAAGCGGACAGTGTGTGTGTGTGTCATTTATAAAAGTTGTGTGAGTAAGAGTGCATTTCAAGTCATCATGATAGAGTTGGATGTTTTTATGGTGCGCTTGCAGAGCCGTATGTCATTGCTGGAAAAGTAAAAGTATATATTGACAGGCTTGGAAAGGAATTGGGGGAGTTACAAATTGATGGCGGAGTCCGTGTATCTGTAAGTGTGTGTGTGTTTGTGTGTGTGTGTGTGTGTTTGTGTGTGTTAGTGGGACTAATGAGCGACAAACTATTTGGAAACACACCAGAGAGAAAAGAAGAATGATGTTGGGCTATGATAAGGAGCTCGGGGGCCTTTCGTTTGAAAAGTGCATATTATAATCACCGCACCAGCCGAGTCACTTCCCTTCATCATCATCATCATCACATCACATGCATAAACGGCGGCGCCAAGGGAAGGGAAGTGAGCTTGGAATGAGAAGGGTTCTTGTGGCCGTGCTGTGTGTGGGATGAGAGTGAAATGGGGATTGAAATGAAGTCTATGTGCACAAACTAGGTCAATATAATGTATGACGTCCATTGTCTTCAACTGTCCACGTCCACTTTAACGAGTATATTGCCCACAAAAAAAAAGACTATATATCATGCACACACACACACAAATAAGAACAAACTCTGATGATAAATTCTCCTGTTGCAGGTATGCGTGTCCTGCACACTATTGCTCCTTGAGCCCAGTGCCGGAGCGCCGCAGCCAGTTCCTCAGAGATCGGTTCAATTAGGCGGAGCCGGCCCGCGCCCCGTGGGCCTCCCTGTCGGCGGACCCGTCCTCCAAGCCGGAGGGCCTATTTATACTCAACAGTTAGCATTCGGTGGTCCACCACCCCAGGGAGCTCCCATATACTCTCAGCAGCCAGGGCCCTCAGCTGCCCCCCCACAGGGACGGATTCGAATTGCTCAGGGACCGCAGGGTGTCATCCCAGGGCAGCCACCGCAACAGCAGTCCAGACCACTGACACTCCAGCCGTTCCCGGGATCCGCTGGGAGTCCTGGAAGGCAGCCGATAGTTCTCAAGTCCCCGTCCGCCCAGGAGGAGGAAGAGTATGAGGATGAAGAGTACGAGGATGAGCCAGGGGCACAGGCAGCACCGATCCCAAGTCCGAGACCCACGGCTCGCGGCCCAATCAGAACCATCTCGCCGCAACCCATTGTCCTGAGCCAAGGGACTCCGCAGCCCGGCCCAGGACCCCAGAGGTTTGTCATTCCGCAGCAGCAGCAACAGTTCCAGGTGAGTCAAGTGTCCCACTATAGTCCCTGATTCATTCAGCAAATGCAATAGATTCTAAGAATTTTCCAAAATTTGATCTCCAGGCGAAAATTTTCAGCCAGACGACTTGTAGGTTTTAATTCTACTGTGCAAAATAAATACAAATAAAAAGATTGTTATTTTTTATAATTACTTTTTACACTGATCTAAGAATGTGATAAATTATTTCAGCCGTCACCCCAGCAGCAAATCAGTAGACGTCCATCCCAACCGCAACAACAAGCCCGTCAGCCCGTTCAACAGCAACTGTCGCCGCTCCAATCCGCTCAGCCCGCCAGAGCATTGCCCGCCCAATCCCGGCCCAGTTCCCTGGGTCAGGACAGTCGCCTGAAAAACCGGGCGTCCACCCCACCGCCCGTTCAGACCCTCAACCGCTACATGCGGAACAATCCGGATGGGTCCATCACGTGGGGCTACGAGAACGAGGATGGGACGTTCAAGGAGGAGACCCTGGGGGCGGACTGCGTCGTCCGCGGCAAGTACGGCTACGTGGATCCCGACGGGAACAAGAGGGAGTACGAGTACCAGCAGGGCAACCCCTGCGACCCCAACAAAAAGGATGAGCCGGAGGAGGATGAGGAAGTGGTGATCGGAGGTCCGAGCAGTCAACAGAAACTTGGTGGAATCCTCACAGCACGACCTGGTCAACTCCAAGCCAATAGACGCCCAGTTCAACTGTATCAAAACTAAACTAACGCCGCAAGTTTTACCCATCAAAAGTATTTCCTACATTATTACTTTTCTATAGACTTTTTTTTTACTTGTAATCTCCACAGCATTACTGTATGGGCTCAAGAGCTCAGGATGCAAACTTGTATTTTTCACCATTTCAAAATATTATTATTTTTATTATTATTATTATTAATAATATAAGTATGAATATATTACCATCGTACAGCTTGGGTATGGGTCTATTCAAGTGATATATATATATATATATATATATATATATATACA
>WJFA01004314.1:0-10958 GCA_009870155.1 Pseudobourletiella spinata | reverse complement strand
TTAACATCGAAATCGACAACACATTCAGAATCAAGAACACTGACAAAATATGTGAGATTTCTACGCCAAAGAGATCAAGCCAAGGTACTGGAGCAAAAACACACACTCTATCTAAATTAAGAAAAGATCTACATAAATCCAGACTTAACGGCGGCCCCCTCCAAAAGGAACTGAAAAAAGACAACTGAGAAAACGGAAAAAGAATGAGCACAAACCGACTGAATCCCGACCTCCGACGCAGTACCAATCAAACAACTGCCCGCCAAACTCAAACTTCACTGAGCCACACCGTTCATCACAACAAATCATCCCCGACTTCTTCAGCTCTCGTCAGACAACAAGTAAATAGGACACCGGCCGGCCCATACAACATATTAAGAATATCCTATACTGGAACGTAAGCGGAATTAATAATTTTAGACATGATAAAGTTAAACAACTATGTGCTATAAACCCCTCTCTATTCTGCTTGAGTGAAGCATGGCAGAGTACTAATTTTAAGGACAATCTTCTTAGTGTGGAATAAACACTTCACAGTTTTCCCGGCTGCAAAGGTCGAGGAAGACACAAAGGTGGATTTATCTTTGGGTACAAAACTAAGTTTTTATCCATTGTAATCTCTAACGATAAATTTATTGTCGTCAAATTCAAATATGCCGGAAATTTATTTGTACATCTAATATTATTCTATATTCCTCCATACCGAAATTATGATAATGTTCTAAATGACATCTTCAACTTGTACAGCCAGAGAACCTTGACGAATCCTATTATTGTGGGTGACTTAAATGCTCGAATTGGACATTTACCAGACAATGCCTCACTCACTCCAATATGTAACTTTGCAACTGCGGCCGCCAACAAGGACAGATCCACAAACGTACGTGGGAAAATGCTTCAACAGATATCTAATAGGGATGTTAACTTTACCTTTATTAATGCCAACGGTGATAGTACTGTAGACCTAAAAATCTGCAGATCCTGTGAAGCTTAAGACTTTCAAGTGTTCGAAACAGGAAGAAGTGAAAATAAGCCTATTGGAGTCACCCGTGAACCCAAGAGAATCACCCACCTGTCTGCACAATCAATTGTAACAGAATACATTGGAATCCCAAATGTGCTTTCAAATTCAAGCTTATCATCCACAGAATCTCTGAAACTCTACTACAAGGACAAGACCCACGAAGGGTCAACGAAGTCGTCACCCTAGCAGCTGCTATGTGTAGTATGACTTGTAATGGTACACACACCAGAAAAAATGTAATAAGCCCTAAATGGTTCGATAATAATTGTAGAACATTGAATAAGTCTGTCAATAGATCTGTAAGAGCGGCACGGAACTCGAAGGGGCCGCACCACGATTCTTATTTCTATGATAAAATAACTGCCCTAAAAACCAGTAAGAAGCTATTTCGTAATCACACACAACTTGAAGCACTTGTTTTTAACCGAACCATCCAGATCGATCTGTACAACCAAAAGTAGTAACGAATTCTGGTCACTGATCAACCGATTTAGAACTACTAGAGGTGCAGCGGTGTCCAATAAAATTCAATGTAGTGACTGGTACAACATTACACTAATATTTACCAATATAATGAGCGGGCAGTGCTCCAACAACAATAAAGTAGTGCTTTTCTGGATACTTACTCATTGAATGGACAAATAACTCACGTCGAGCTTAATAATGCACTCAAGAAATTAGTTAATAACAAAGCCCCGGGTAGCGACGGTATCCCCAACGAGGTATACAAAAACCTTGATGCGCACACTAAGTTATACCTACTTAATATGTTCAATGTAGCCTTGGAAGGCGTAATTCCAGACTCTTGGAGCGAAATTATTGTTTCTCCAATTTTCAAAAAAGGTGACAGGGATCTTCCAAACAACTACCGCCCCATATCACTTCTAAACTCTATGGTGAAATTATTTTTCAATAATTTTAAGTAAAATACTACAGCAATTGTACTAAAAAACATTATTAACGATAATCAGGCTGCCTATCTCAGAAGAAAAGGGTGTCAAGAGCACATTTTAAATTTAAACGCAATACAAGATAAAGTTCTGGCAAGTAAAAAAGGAAACATTTTTGCATGTTTTATCGATATCACTGCGACTCAATTAACCACCATCTGTTGTGGAACAGACTGATCGCCTTGGGTATTAGCCTTAAATTTGCAAATATCTTACAATACCTGTATAAGAAGGCAGTAGCCAGAATACGTTCAGGCTTCACTTTAGCCGGCAAAATTTATATTGAGCAGGGAGTACTCCAAGGTGAAACCCTTTCACACCTAATATTTATAATATACATCGACCTAATCATGAACTCCACTCTAAGCCTACCTGTTGTTATGATGAATTGCAGGAATGTGAACGTACTACTGTATGCAGATGATATGGTATTAGATTTGATTATTATTAGATATGGTTAGCTAGTAAACAAAGTGACCTATAGCGAGTAATCAACGGAACGGCAGATTGCTACCTTAATAATAACCTTAAGGTAAACCTACATAAGATTAAAGTTGTTCTGTTCAAGAAAGGTGGGAAACTACCTGCGGATATGATGTTTAAGTGGAATTGTCACAGAATTGACACTGTGAAGTGATACACTTACTTAGACTTGCCCGTAGCACTTCAGGAACGTATCAGTGTGATCTTGATCACTTCAAAACAAGGCAGCCGCATCTAAGCTTTTTGAAATGATATATAGAGGTAACATTAATAACATAGAAGTTTGTACAAAGCTCTTTATATCCTCAGTTTCGAATGTGCTACTATACGCAGCCCCTATATGGGCACTTGACTTTGTAGAGCAACTCGTGATGGTACAGACACAATTCCTTAGACGTCTCTGTAACACCCCCAACTCTGTCCCTCCGTATGCCCTGAGACTGGAAACTAATTCCACTAATATAAAATTTTACTATTGAGAGCAATCCTACGTCTCCTGTACCGCGCTGTAAGTTGTAAAGGAGATGATTCAATAAGCAGATGCTGTTACTTTGCTGTACAACAACGCAAATGTTCGTAGTTCCGCTCCCTTAGTAAGTTTTTAGATGAAGCTAGTTGCTCAGGCTTTCTAGGTAATTTGAACCCGAGCTATTTTAAGCAAAATTTTAAGAAGATATGCGAAAACTATAAAAATAAGCTATCAAACAAAGACGTGCGGCTACTCATCGACGACCCTAACTCGCCTCCTTTCGAAAAATTAAAACACACATAGGGATCAGTAGTTTCTATCGTACGAATTCATCTTGGAACGTGGTCGTAGTTTTACAAAACATCAGGGTCAGCTCACCCCGCATACCAATAAAAAATTTAAACTGTGTGAACAAGTATTGGAGAAATAATCAACAATAAAGGTGTGAACTATGCAACTTAGGAGAAATAGAGGATGCATACCACGTCATGTTCAGATGTTGCCACTATGCGGCTCCCAGAAGCCGTTTCTTACATGTATACGTGTCTCAATAAGTTGACAGTTGCAATTTCTTACAAGTGATCTTCAAAGACACTAGCAAAATTAACCTTCTAAATACATAACTTTCGGTTGCATGCAATGTATATTCGAGAAGTATACCTAGATTACCTAAGGTGAAAACGCGAGCAGGACTCGCAACTTTATGTAATAGTGATTTCATGTATTGAAATGTATTCATTTATACTTATTTGTGGTTTTAAGGGCTGTGGCCGTATCGACTAATAAATCAATCAATCAATCAATGTTAGAATAGCATGCGGTACTTCGGAAACATCTGTCAAATTTGAGCAAGCCTGGTACTGAACAAATACTTGAAGCCTCAGCTTTCGATTGCCACATTCATTGTCCTATCTTGAGGCGTTCGGGGATGAGAGGAAATATAAATGTGACATATCATTTTGGGACACCCTGTGTATTTTGGCACGATTTCTTTTGAAATCTCGTGCTCTTCATTTACTATATTTTACGAATATATTACGAATTTGTTATACTATGGATTTAAGGTATCTAATCTTAGCCTAGTGTGATAATAAAATACAGTAATATTAAATCTTTACCATTCCACGGGCCTTGACTTCCTTCCTGCATATTAGTGGGTAACCGTTGCTGGAGATATTTCCTTACCTTACTATCCTCGATATGCAAATGCTAGTGAAATATGTTGTGATGAAACATGCGTTGGTGAAATTTGGCGCTCGTGGGACTCACCTCTAGTGAAAAAGACGTTGGTGAAATATGTTTTGGTGAAATCTTCGTTTCATGAAGTTTGACGTGGTGAAGTGCTGCTGTTGAAATGTGCTTTTGACGAGTTGTCGGTAACCCTTTCATATCAATCACGGTAGGAATAAAAAAATGAAGAGTTTTCTATCTCAAAGGCATTACTTGTTACCCGCGTGTAGACTCCAGGCCGGCCGACTTGGGCGCAGCCGATGCCAAAGCTCACGATCCCAATTTGGACCCACTTTTCCCCCTCCTTGATGACGAGCGGGCCGCCGGAGTCACCCTACGATTGCATTCAACCTTTGGTTTTGTACGTATGTCAAAATCTTTTGTAATGTTTAGAAATTTGACTGAGTATTATTTATTTAATCAGTAAAATCTGGTGGGAGTGATTTACATTGCACGCATCCTTCCCGCCCTCCTCGAATCCGGCGCAGAGCATGTTGTCCGTGATTTGCATCCCGGCTTGGTTGTACATTTCCGAACATCTCTCCTGCCGCATAATGGGAACTTCGAGCTTTTGGAGGAGCCGCGTGGAGGCCCCGGCCAACTCATGTGCCTTCCCCCAACCCGATACCGTTCCCGTTTGACCCACATAGTCCTTGAAGGGCTCCTCCGGCACTGGGAGACAGATCGGTGTCGGGGTCTCCTTGCTGGATAGGGAGAGGGTGCTCGAGAGGCGGATGAGTGCCACGTCGGAGTCATGGCTGAAAATTTGGGACATGAAAAATCGGACTGACACAGGCCAAAGTTTAAGGTTCAAGTTCAAAGTCAAAAAGCCATAATCATTTTTTTCATCCCGCTCACGAGGGACACTACTCATATATTCGCGGCGTATTGCCACCACTGTACTGTGGCCCTCTAGCGGGCTCCAAGCTGTGAATCTTTACACCTACTGCTTTGCGAGGGAGCGTGTTTATGGACAGGTTCTGCGTTAGATATGTGTAGTGTCCCTTTTGTTTGTCAAACGGTCATTGTGCTACTACTCACTCCGCATATTTCATGTACAACTGGTGAATGATGATATCGTGCACGGATAGGACGATGTCCTCCCTCTCCTCTACCCTCTCATCCTCCATGTTGAACCCTGGGCTTTGGATGGAACCCTCCTGGCTGGGATGAAGAAGAAGAAGAATAGAATAAATGACAGGTGGTGAGGTAAGCTTGGTGTGATGTGGAAATGAGACGGTTGATGGTGAGACGAATTTGATTAATTTTAAATTATTTGACAATAATCACCAGCTAGTTATTGGCTAACCCTAGAGGGACATCCCGCGCATTTTCCGCATAGCCAAGGTCGAGGAGGTGGGCGCGGAGGATGACGCTGATCTTGGTGGGTTCCATCGTGATGAAGTTCTCGTCGAGGAGGCAGTGGGCCGCTGTTAAGACGTACTTGTTATTTATCAGGCTGCCGCCGCAGAAAGGGATGCGCGTTCCGCGGAGGACCAGTGCCACGAGCCAGGGGAACTCCCGCTTATTGGCAGTTTCTCCGTTCACGATCCTATCCTTCCCGTCGTTTCCCTTCCTCCCACACGCTGTGGACAGAAGTTACACATATGTGAAATAATGCAGCATGTCCTCCCAGAATTATGAGTGCCCATTTTACGAACTGAACAGCTGTGAGCGGTTACTCGATTTAGGGTCCTCTTTGAGTGAGACACCCCTGGGGAGGGTCATTTGATTGGGTGGGAGCCGCTTGGAGACGTGGCAGTGGATGGTGCAGCTGAGCCCCTTGTAGAGGCGCTGGAAGTGGAACGAGTCCCCGGTGCGGAACGTGAGGTACAAGTAGTTGCCCACCAGGCCCTTGTTCCCGTGGCTGAAGCCCAAGTCGGGCCCGCAGTACTCCCTCTCCCCGCGCACCCCGTCGGAGATGATGAGCTGGTCCATGGTGCAGTCCTGGGACTGGCGGAGGTCAATCTCATCGCAGACCACGACCGGGATGCAGGGCTCACTCCCCACAATCTCCCAGTCACAGCTGAGCCCACCGGGATACTGCTTCTGCCCACTGTACGGCGTCACAATCTTGATCACTTTGTCCGGGAAGAGGTCGAGAGTGTAGTTGCAGGACTTGATGTAGGCATCCATTCGGTAGTCCACAAGTCCTCGGCGGACCCGCCGACGCTCCTTCCCAGACTCGCCCATCGTCACGGGCAAGGGAGGTTCCGGGGTGGGACTCCTCAAGGGTCGGCGGTGGTGGTGACCTTCGTAGTAAATCCAAACTCCCATCCCAGCCCCTTCCCCCCCGCCTGCCTCCTCCTCCGCATCATTCAAACTTGGCAAGCTCTGCGATGATGGGGCATATTGTAGTGGTAATTTAGTTTTAGGCAACATGTGACAACATGTTAGCATGTGACCAGCAGCGGAAAAATCAATGCGCATGCGCGGTCGGGAGGTCATCATACGACTATATATCACTAATGGCAATATCCTTGGGTCGGAAATTCAAATTTGACCGAATCCCGAGCCCATGTCATGATTTTGATTTTGACCTTGATCGACGACGAATTTATTTGGTGCGAGCATTGTGCTACATGCACCAACGGCAGAAGCCCAAACGTTTCTGGCGTTGGTACAGTGGTAGTGCAATGTCTACGGCCAAATATTTTGCGGGCATCAACACCAGTGACCTCAAAACCATAGGACTTTTTGCTACGAACACAATGTTTGATCTTGGATGAGGCGGTCAGGTGCTCACGTGTAATCAAATTTGGTGCACTGTTATGGGTCATCCTGTAATTAACACATTTTGGTGTTAACTAATGTTCGATTACGGACTTTGAATGACACTGTGGTTAAAAGTCACTAAATGTAGACTCAAGAGAGATCAACACATGCCCATTTCGTATGGCGTTGGTGAACACGAGTTTTCACGGATTTTTAAAATATTGCAAAGGGGACCCTTGGAAGATTAAGAAAACCCATGTTAAATCCCATAAGAAAACTTCAACTTTGGATTTCGAAAAAACATTTCAATTTTTTTCAGCGCGAAGCCGCGCCATGTGCAAGAAAGTTTGGCACTTTCCCATGTTTCAGACACTGCTGCATGCGATGAGACTAGCCCCAGTGTGATACCGCTTGTACGGACCTAAAGCATTACTCGTCAGTGAGTACTTTCGGGAAATACCATTGGTCCCAGAGATATGGCGTAAAATAGCTGATTGTTTCAAGATTTCCCAAAATTTTCAATAATTTAGATACTTTTTGTAATTTTTGCATAAGAAGGACCAAGAAAATGTGCTTGCATTGAAAATTTTTATCCCTGAAACTACTATCTTCAAAGTAATGAAAACTGAAAATTTTGTGAAAATGAACTCTGAGAATTTAGCATGGGATTTCCCATAAGGATGTTCGTGCTCCCAATGGTCCCTCTTTACTGTTTTCCAAGAATTTTACTGTTATCAAAATTGAAGCAAAATTATGACGCATTTTTAAGTTGTACTACGGTATTTTGAGAAGAATGTAAACCCCCTCTTAAGTTCTTTAACCTTTGCACTCGAAATTATGGCAGTATTTCACCACTGAAAAAATCGAATACACAGACTAGAAATTTTTGTTTTGAGATTGCTCCGGGACTGCTGAACATATTTTCATTAGTTCGGCTTCAAATTACAGGCAATTAGATTTTCTAGTAAGAAAATCATTTTTCAAAATTCGAAAAGATGTCGGAGATGTGACGATTTCATAATTTTACTTCGAAATGTCGGCATGTGTTTCAAATTTGAAAAAATAAAAGATACTCTTTTTCGAAAGTTTTCTTTGAAAAACAAATAAAAAAGTTTTTGACAATTGGTTGGAAATTACCCGAGAAAAAATCTGGAAAAAACACCTATTTCAACCCACATCTCTGGCCCCACTAATGGTTACAGAGTCACACCAATGGTATTTTCCCAAAGTATTCACCAAGATGAATCTTTTGGTGGCAAAGTTTTTGAAATTTGAGAGTAGTTGTGTCATTCTGTTTGAAACCTCATAAAGTTACTCACTATACCAAGATTCATATCGCTTGAGCAGGTCCAAAGCGTTACTTGTAAGTTGTCTAACTGGAAAACCTCTGGACTGCACAGGATCATTGAGTTGTGCACTGGTGGTGACATGTAAACAAAATTCCCCGCGTAAGTCTAGGAACGAGCCACTTACAGCGGAAAAATCCCACAGGAGGAGGAGGGGGAACAGGACCTGCAGCCGTCGCCCCTTGATGTCGCTCATCACTCATTCACGTTTGAGCCGATGAGAATGACTCACCGGTGAGAGTCAGCCAGTATTTTTTCCCTTCCCGCCACCCACCAGCAGTGGTAGGGCACAGCGGGACGAGCGTACTGCTCAAGAAAATCGGGCACTGTCTAGTTGAGAGCGTCTTCGTTACTCCGTAGTATTTGGCACATTATAACACTACCAACCACTGCACGTCGTCATCCTCCACCCTGCTCCACCTTCTTCAGTTCAATGCTTGTTTCCATTTGAAGGTGCTCATTTGACGATTGTAAATATTTATATCACATGAGTCTAATGGTAATTCTTGTCAACACTGACTGAGAGCCATTTGGAATAACTTGAATGTGAGAGAGCCGTTGATGACGAAATGACGTTGGAATTCCAATTGCAAACCTGCGGCGGCGGCTGCGTGCATGACAGATCAAATGTTTCCGGGGAGGCGCAGCAGCTAGCAGCAGGGTGGCACGGGGGCCGAGCCACGCCCAGTTGCTACGAGCTCTGGCTACGAGCCCATAATGTCCCTTTAGTCCAATGATGGATCCAGGGCATGAGTCCTGCAAGTGACCAAACAATCATTGCTGTTCATCCCAATCTCCTGTACCCCCTGTTAATTTGGATCTGATTTCAACAAATTCAGCTTCGAATGAAATATTTTGTAATTTAAAGGCAATAATTTGTTGCCTTCAAATTATAATTTGCAATTATAACATTGATTAAATTAAAATTATAATTTATAATTATAGTTATAAAATGCTTTCAAACAATAATAATTGTAATAATTTCTGGTTGCAATAGATTGAAATTGAATCATAAATATTTGTAATCTGATTGCAATAATATTTCAAGCATAAGACTTATGAAATTATGCAGATTAAAGTAACTGATTTCCAGAGACTGTGGATAAAAGTAATCCGTAATACGTAATCTCAAAGATCCCAGCTACAAGTAGCCTGCAAAATGTACCACGAAAGATTACTGGTCCAATAGTTCGAAATGTGATAAATTTTCGTGGTAAAACTAATCTGTAATCTCAAATTCTGCCCGTAAATTTAATCGGTATATCTTAATTTCTGCTGGTAAAGATAATCGGTAATTTCGAATTCTGCTGGTAAAAATAATCGGTAATCCCAAATTCTGCTGGTAAAAATAGGCCATGTTCTCAAATTCTACTGGTAAAGTTAATCCGTCTTTCGAAATTTTGTTGGTAAAAGTAATCTGTAATCAAATTTTGCTGATAAAAGTAACCAGAAATTCTGCTAGTAAAAGGTATCTGTGGTAAGCCATCTGGGATGCTTCGAGTAATCAGTAATTTTCCGGGGATAACAGAGGGTAATGTGTAATCATCCCATCCCTGACAAAAAGTTTTATGCAACGTTCATCCAATCGCGCCGAAATCTTTTTTTTTTTACTTGGAACGTGGGCGAAAACCCCAGGGCGGTTCCTCCTCGCACAACCTTCGCCGAAACTGACGATACCGATCTGAACGTAATGTTCCGCCTGCTTCACGATCAGAGGCCCGCCAGAATCCCCCTGAAAGAGAAAACTTTCTCAATGAGGGACACTTAGGGGTGTGATTTTAAAAACCGCGCCGACGCTCCCACTGCTGCCTATAACACTTAACATACAGCGTGTCCAAGACTGATGCCCTCGATTTGTTTCTTAAATAAAATCCAAACCACTCTCGCTAGAGCAACCAAAGATGACTCAAAAGTTAAATCTAATAATTTATCCAAAGTTTCGAAATGTCATGTTGTAATATTACCATGGTCAAGTCATCAAAGGTCAAATTACCGGATGATCCAATATTTTCAAAATCAAAAGAGTAGAGTAGATTAAACTTGTTAGCAGCTCAAAATACATGGGCATAATTCGTGGACACCCTGCTGCACATCTCTGGTTTTGTTTCCCTTCCAATCTACCTGACAAGCATCCTTCCCGCCCTCCACGTATCCCGCGCACAGCATGCTCTCGGTAATTATGATGTCGGGGAAGTAGAGGGACTTGCACTTCTCCCAAGACACCACCGGCACGTCCAGTTTCTGAAGGGTTTTGGCCGTCCCAAGCCCCATCTCGTGCCCGTAGCCCCAGCCCGTCACAATGGCCACCTCCCCCTCGAAAGTCCGCTTGAGACTATTTGCATCCGTGAGGACGGGCAGGCAGATCGGCGTGGGCGTGTTCTTGTCCTTAAGATCCAACGTGGACTGGAGACGAATCAGTGCAATATCCAGCTCATGCCTGTCACGTCCAACTTGGGATATAATTATTATATTCTTTCGTACCTCTCTGGGATTAGGCTAATTACTTTTGATCTAACTAATTCATTATTCTATATTTATACTATTATTACTATAATATAATATTATCATATGTATTACATTATTACTTATTTTAGTCATTATTAGTACTGTGTAGTATGACTTTTTCTTAGAGATCCGACGCCACACATAAACTTACGTCACAAATTGATTGTACAGTTTGTGCACCACGATCTTGTCAACTTTCAACCGAATCTCCTCCCGCGCCTCAGGAGTATCCTCAA